>SNQJ01S0175153.1:57784-67922 GCA_010110895.2 Picea sitchensis | reverse complement strand
TTTACTACAACACTAAGTGCTTTTGGAATTGAGCATATATAGTGCGCAGCTATCTTTGAAACAAAAGACTTCCCTGGGTTGATAATTTATGTTTCACTTGGTTGTTTAAAATTAATTAAGCAATTATAGTGACCAACAGGTATTACAATAAAGGTATGCCAATCATGTCTTTTTACCCCACCAAATTCACTTTTCTTTGTTAAGATATTATTTATGTTTGAAGCAAAATCTGTGGGAAATTTAATTCTTTGAATGACCTCTTTTACATCATTGTTTTTTTCTCTGTTAACAACCATGGAAGGTTATTTCAATCTCCATCGTTATTTGATTGGATCACACTTCGCATTGCATGATTGGCTTCCTGAATGTCAGTACAAATTTTGACAATTTTTTCTTTACCCCTTCTACAATCTATGGTTCACCATAACGTTTTTGTCACATTCTTCCTAATATGCATTGTATCAAACAAATGAGCTATTTTTAGCTCCTCATAGTAGGGAAACCTCATGTGTAGCATCCCTCACATTACACCTAAGAAAAGCGAAGCTCCAAAGTAATTTTTTGTTTTTGCAATAAGAAATTAACATCAATACAAGATCACAACATCGCCTAATTAACAACATCATAAGTAAAATCAGTACCAACTACTCATCATGTAAATCACTAACGATGCATTCAATGCGTAAATGAAGGATAGTGACACATAACATAAATAACGTAGAAGATTAGCACATTATAATCATCCTGAAACAAATTACAACAACATTCAATCAGAAAAAGATTATAAAATGACTATAAATCTTTCAGACCCCAACCCGATTTCAAGTCTCACTCAGACACATAGTTAAATTCCCAACCCACATTGCACATTTACTACTGAAAATTAGTAAGCATGAAATTAAATGCTCAAAACTGAAACACAAGAAGTCTGCTACAACACTTTAACCAGAAACAAATCACAAAAACAGAAAATTCAACACAGCGATTTGGTCTACAAATTCAGACCTTGGAAAAACCCACAAAGGGGAAAACCAGTGAGAGAGGGGAGGATTTTATTATTCATAGAAATGAGAGATATTTACAACAATCATCTTCATTAATTAATACACACACTTATCTCGTTTTTCATGCATAAACTCAGCATAGAAAATAGTGCCAAAACTGCTCCTCAATTTATGTGCCCAGAAATCCATACAATACGGTCTCACTGTTGCTATTGTACTATGCCTCGATTTATGTGCTCAAAAACTTCCTTGGAATTCGTGCAACAATATTCTCATGTGGTCTCTCTCCCCACTCAACTCTCTCAAGCTATTGCTCACTCAAACTCTAGGAATGAATGAATGAGGGTGCCTTAGTCTCTAATTAGACTTGGTGGAGGAAACGGAAGAGTTGTGACTTTTCATTTTCCCTCACAAAATTCCAAAAGTCACATTTAATTTTATCTCTCATAAAAATAATTTCTAGAGACCTACTTTGGACACTTTCTCACCCCTAGGCACCTAGGTGATGAGAAACACTTGTCCTTGGTACTTTTATTTAATTATTGTAGCAATGACTACTCGCCCAACCTACCCTGCAAGGTTAAGACCTCTAGGACACATAAGAAATGCTCAAGCCCAGGTTCCAATTGATTTTAACCATTTAAGGTCTTAGGGAAGGTGACTATTCTGAGGAACAAGGAGGTGTCTACATTCCACTAACACAATCAAGTCCAAACTAACTATGCTAAATCAACAACATCAACGATAATCAATTCATCAATCCATCAATCCTAATCCATAATTAAACAAGGCACGTGAGTAATCATTCACATAACACATCATAGAACATATTAAATCCAAGGTGCAAAAACATTTATCAGTTATATTCATGACGCAAATCACAACTGTAATACGCAATCAATCGTCATAATAAATTTTCATATCACGTGAGAAGACTAATATCTAAATCATACATTACATTATAATTCAGTTCACACAAGGAGTCTAATTCCTCAACTAGTCATACATCACATTATTGAACTGTGCGTGAGCATTCTATTCAATTAATCCATCATTTATACATCAAAAATTCAAGATGCAAGAGATATCAATTTTATTTCGCAAGGCACAAGAGAATACAATTAATAAATCAATCATACTTCAATAATATTAATAGCTGCAATAGTAACCAAATTCTAATCTAATCAGGCGACATCAAAATTCAACGGTGCATTAGAAAACAAGTTATTAATCCATCATACATTAACAAATGTAATGGTGAAAGTAAATATTGTTAATTAAATTAGGGCGTAGAAAAAAAGGTGATCAATCCTAATCATCATTTAATCAAGGTGCAGTGTAGTCAACATCAAATTCCACTTTTATTCCAAGGCACGTGAGTAATTACAAAAGCGTAAACCTTTATGCGTTAGCATTAGTCCATAAAGCCATGAAATCTAACCACTTAGCCACTAGCATAAATGAAATCATCCGTCACATTAATTTTTGTTCATGCAGGAAGTCTAAAATTTAAAACCCTCATTTATTACATAAACTCCATTTGCGAAGAAGTCTAAGATCTAAACCATCATACATTACAATATAATTTCAGTGCATGCAAGGAGTCTAATGACTCAATCAACCAATCTGGCATCCACATTGTTATAATTCATAGGAGACTCGAAGTACCTTGCTTAATCAATACTTCCAGCGATACTATGTGCAAGGTGGAGGAAGGAATTAATTCTTACGGATTCATAAAACCATAGGTGCACACTTATGATCCTTGTAACAATTAAATAGAATACATTTGATAATTTTTTGAATAACACCTCTAGACATTCTAATGAACCAAACATTCAACCACTCCTTGTTGCCAAAACATTAAGGGGATTGACATCATGTCATATAAGGGTAAAAGAAAGACCCTATTGTTATAACCCTAATTTGCACCATACATGCTTACCTGGCATTAGGCCATCTCAGATCCCTTCTTTTCCAAAGCACTACTGAACAACTCTTTAAAAAAACCTCTTTTATAAGGGCCCACACACCCTACTCCATTACTACATGCATGTACATGCTAGCTGACCTCAAACAACCCACGTAGACCTACAAAAGCATGAAAAAAGGAAAGTTGCCGATGAAACACACAGCTTTGGGTGAGTTAACTGAAACTCTCGGCCATGCATGGCCGAGGGTTCATCCAAATACCTAGCTTCTTCTAGCCTATAAAAGAAGGGTTAGAGGTCCCATTTGGAAGAGGAGAATAAGAGTAAAGAAACTCTACCCAATTGCACATTCCCATTGTCCCAACCCTGTAGCCATCCTTGTGCAAAGAGAGATACAAAAAAAGAAGTTGGAGGACATTTGAAGAGGAGCCTAGGATCAAGATTCATGGAGCAGTGGCCGGTCTCGACATTGTAAGTTGATTCATTAAAGTTAATAATAAAGAAATGATTTTCTCGTCCCACTATATGAGTTCTTCGTAGTTTAGCAAATATATGTTTGAATCTCTAACCCATTAATCTGTAGAACAAATGCATGTAGAGTGTGTTGCTTTTTTTGTACATAGGACAACCTTGAGAGGATAGTTGCCAACAAGAAGGATAGTTGCCAACAAGTGATCAAGCGTGAAGAAGGATCGACATTGAATGTCTGGAACAAGGTATGTTCATATGACCATGTATTTTATTGAAAAAAAGGACGCTTATCCTCTAGTTGACTTTGAAGGGAATGCTTTGGCGGAGCCTAGAAATGGGCTCTACCTCAAGAAGTATTACTCATAGGCAAGTCACTGTGGGTAACTTTTTGTAACATATGTATAGTCTTTGTACTATTACTTTCTAGTTTCTTTTAATGTTATGGACATGTCGTTGATGTTATCTTTCATCACTGTGGTAGATGTCAAGTGATTATGAGGTGTTCGTTGGGTTTGCAGATGGTGCTAGTTGGCACACTCAAAGGCTTGCCTCTGCAGCTTGGGTAATATTTACACCACAAGGCTAGTTATTATCTTCCAGAGGTATATGCTTAGGTGACACCACAAACAATGTAATCGAGTATAGTGCAGTTATTGAGTTGCTTCGTGACACTTTGTCATTTGGTATTTCTCATCTTCGGGTCTATCTCGATGCTCATCTAGTTGTGTCTCAGTTAAACAGAGTATATCGGGTTCATAATCCAACTTTACACTGACAATTCCTTAGGGTATGTCTCTTAGAACAAAACTTTGATTATATTACATATTTTCATGTTCCTAGGAGTTTAAACCAAGTTACAGATACTCTAGCTAATCAAATTTTAGATTGTCATCTTGCACACAAATGAAAGAACATTCAAATAAACATGTAAATACATTTTTTGCACACATGATCCATAAGACACAAAAAACATAAAAACCATATATAATATCATAAAGTAACCAGAGTACATAGATGGACGCAAGTGCCTCAAAATATGACCAATAACGAGTCACGAGGCTTATGCCCTCAAAAAATATATACAAGTAGTGCTTGTGGCATGTAAAAATGTCTAACTAAAGTCAGGGCCTGTGGGCCTTGTTATATTGATCCACAACATTGGCTAAACGCCAAAACAACCGGACCCATGTCTGTGGTGCCCCCACTACATGAGGCTCCATAGATGGTGGTAGGTCCTCAATCCCTACCATTGGGACCATGCGAGTGAGAACAATAAAGTTATGCTTGATTCGTCTCAATACCCTCTCAGCCTCCCTGACTAGAAGATCACCTGCTACTGCTACTCCCCCTGCAGCGGCAGGTGCGGCCCCTAGCCGAGGATGACATATGTTCCTCGCATAGTCAGCCGGTCACACTGGTCCCACATATGCACACAATGAACACATATCTGTCAAATACTCTGGTATAACAAAAAAAAAATAATATATATAACAAAAACAACATAAAAATTACATATGTTTAACCAAAAAAACTACAAAGGTGGAGACTTACCCATCTCCCCTCGCTCCTCACCAAGAGGTATTGGTATCTCAGGGTCTCTCGAGAAATCAATCCTAGCATAGGGGTAATCCTCTATAACCGGGATCTGTCATGACGACCACGTGAAGAAGTCATCATCGAAGGACTCATTGGTCCTTCTGCCACCGTTTCACGGTAGTAATACTGCCAATATACACATAGCAGGAAGAGAGGCCTGATGTCCTCGTACCACTACTCGAGGACTAAAACTGGGAACTCTCTCAAAAAAGAACGAGCAAAGAATGGTCCTAAACCCAAAGTTCCTTTGTGTCCACAAACGACAATTTGTCAACTACCTCTTCATACACTCAAGCATTGTGGTACTCTAATAAAAACTTTGTGCATTTAAGCACTGGACTGCATAGTTCAGCTGTGCATGGGACACCTGATGTAGAGCCACATAACCAATAATTCACCCAGTAACCAACACTATCACATGTAGCGATAAGTCAGTGATCTTTCTTATAGGCACCTGTGAGCTCGAGCAGTCTGTATCATCTGCACAGTATAGACCTATCAATTCTACTATGTTATGCAGCCCCAAAGGAAAAGTCTAGAAGTTGATTGGTTCCCCTCTCTAGGAGAGGCCAGTCAAAAAATAAATGTCCTCAGTCGTAGGCACTAGTGACTTCCCCTCTAACATGAATGCCTCTACATCTGAATGCCAGTAGTCAACCAAGGCATTCAATAGCCTAGGTTGTGCCCGCATAAAAGGACATAGAAAAAAATTGAGTAACCCACATTGCATCAAAGTAGCCACAACATTGGGGTCTTCCCCGACCAACTCACTAACCTCTTCATGCTCTCTTTCTCTCCAGTGGACATACATCCTACAAAACACCAAGGTTCAGGAGGGTTAACCCTTTCTTTTTAAGCCTTTTCCATTCAAGAAGGGGGTCCATGCAGGTTGTAATAGTGACAGTCACGTGTAAATGCGTGCAGAGTTTACTCTTCCTGAATGTACACACGACATGTTCTGAGACAGCCCGCGTGGACCTAGGGCCGACCTTTTAAAGGTCGACGCCCCCCTAAAAAATGAAACCCAATGCAAAAATAAAGACTTAGAATGCAAGTTAAGACAGTTTGTACTTACTTGGTCCAGATAGAAGTTCGTTTCATCCACTGTAGCTCCAAAAATCACCACTTTTATCAAAGGGGGTCATTTGGCTCCATAGTCAATTTCCAAATCAGCAATGGTGACAATGAGCTGGCAACTTCTATTTATAGACTTTTTGGCCTCTTTTTGTCACTTTTTTGTCCTCCCTTGTCATTTTCTTTATACCAAAAACCATTTAGAGTGATTCATGAGTTGCATGGGAGGGATATGATGGGGTATCAGGAAAATGTTTTGGAGTTTTGAGTAATTTTCGACGGTCCGTGATATTTTTTTTTTTTCGAGGATCAACTTGAGCATATAGGTTAGGTTTCTACCCCGACTTTTGTATCTTGTTGTATTTTTCCTTTTCTATAGGATCAATTCCATCAGGTTGTGACACAGAACTATCATAGCTTCTTTAGAAGTGTTGTGACTTGGTGGTAGAGTTTACCAGAACATGGTTGCCCTAGGTAGATCCTGGTTGCATTATGGTATCCATGCTGTGTCGAAACACTGTAGGATCGTGAGTCCTTGTAGTTTTTCATGATTACGAGTTTGAGCCTCATTTGCATGATTCCTTTTCACTCTTGACCTCACCCTCAGGACTCCCAAAAGATATAACGGGTCTTCTTTTAAGCCCTTTTCAGACCCCCTGTTAAGAACCAAATACTGAATACAAAAGAACCACAACAGATATACAAGAACAATATGTAAAATCTCCTTTATTACTATCAAACCCTTGAGGTAGGGCAACACTATACAATGGATCATATTATGGAAGGGATCATCTCCTATTCACTTGCCTCTTCGAGGGGGTATCCTCCTATTGAGCTACCGCTCCAAATACAATAGTTCTCTTCATGTCTCATTACATTGATTGAACCCCTTTATATAGTGCTACCATCACCTAAGAACATTCTAGAGGAGGAATCTTCTAGAAGTAGAACCTTCTAAGAAGTCCTCTTATATTTATTATATATAATTATCCATTTATTATATCTAACTACCATAGTGGGCCTTATTTAATAATATAGTGGACCTAGTCCACTTTACATTGAATGACCTCCACTATTATCACTATGGGCCCTCTGGGCCCCCTCACTACCTCTCTATCTACCTTACATTCTATCCCCCTTATGAAAGCATTGTCCTCAACGCTTGATGTACAACCATATACTAGGGTCTCATGGATAATTGTGGACCATAATGCTAAAGAAGACTAGAGAACCAAGGTCCCATGTAGAAAGAAAAGCCACCATGCTAAAGTAGTCCAACCACCATTGTAAGCCTGGGTCCCATGTCCAAGTGCTCATGTGAACTCCCTGTGGAATATTTTGGAACCCAATAACCAACTCAAAATGATGCTCCAAAGGCTGACACCTGTCATGTGGATCCAAATAAGAATATCCATCCACATAATGGAAAAGGGTTGTAGTAGAATCTGGAAGGAATAATACCACTGTAGAATATGTAGGATGCACACTGGTAATAATCATTGTCTCTTGATTTTTCATATTGATTCTCTCTACAGAAGGTGGATTAGAGTCATCAAATAAAATATGAAAGTGGTTGTCATTCCAGAAATGACAACTATCCATATACCAATCATCACAATCAGCCTCAAAATCATACCAAGCATATATTTCTTGATTATATTCATCCCTGATATCTTCCATAATAAATATATGTTGCATGTTATCCAATGAATCTCGAATACTATGGAAACTATCATTGAGGCCATTTGCAAGGTCATGCAATCTAGCATCCAATGTGTCACACAATTTGGATTTGAATTATTCAATAATTCCCTTGGGGGTTTGAGAGGAAATAACCATCTGAGAACCCTATGAACTCTTCGGTCCCACATCCATCATGAAAAAACTCAAAAAATAGAACAATAAGTTACTGCAGAAAATCACGACGTTTTCCGGAAAAACCCTGAAAAACTGTTGAATTTAAAATGCTCATAACTTCACTTTTCAGACTCCATTTTGGCTTATTGTTTTTTTGAAATTGGGTGAAATGGTGAGAGGAGCTCAGATATGTAATGTATTTGGGCAAATTCAGCCTCCATACACTACATAAATTAAAAAAAAAAAAAAATTCCACCACCGTCCGCGGAAAAAACCCTTAAAAATTGCAGATTTTAAAACTTCAATATCTTGACTTTCCGGACTCCGTTTCGGACATTTTTTTTTTTAATTGGGTGTTTTTGTTAGAGGAAATCAGATATAAAACTTGTTTCTGCAAATTTTGCGTAGAAATATATTGAAAATTTATGGAATGTTGCGGCCCTCTTTCTTCTTCTCCGAAAAAAAAATCTGCAAAAATAAAAAATATTTGCCCACAATGTCTGCCAAGGAAAGTGATCTGATACCACTTGTTAAGCACCCAATAGATCTACAAATATAATCACCATAAATACTGAATACACAATAGATCCACAAAGCAAGATAGAAGAAACTACAATTTATTATTACCAAACCCTTGAGGTAGGGAAACACCATGCAATGGATCCTATTATGGAAGGGATCCTCTCGTATTCACTTTCCTCTTCGAGGCGGCATCCTCCTATTGAGCTACAGCTCACAATACAATAATTCTCTTCATGTCTCATTACATTGCTTGAACCCTTTTATATAGTTCTACCATCACCTAAGAACATTCTAGAGGAGGAATCTTATAGAAGTATAACCTTCTAAGAAGTCCTCTTACATTTATTATATCTAATTACCCATTTATTATAATATCTAACTACCATAGTGGGCCTTATTTAATAATATAGTGGACCTAGTCCACCTTACATTGAATGACCTCCACTATTATCACTATGGGCCCTCTGGGCCCCTCCACTACCTCTCTATCTACCTTACACTCTCTAAACATGAAAACATTGCCAAGGGATCTTGTGGCCTTTCATGCTCATTAAACTAAAATTTGAAGTCACGTCTGTCTGGCGGTAGTTTACCCCTTTTTCAGTCCAAAAAGTCAATGGTATGAACAAAGGTATACTCTATGGAACTTCCGTTCTTTAGAAGAGTACTCTCAGGTATAATTTTACCATTTTTTTAGGCCCGAGGGACTAAACTTACGAAAAAGGAACCCCCATGGAGTCCATAGTTAAGCTCTTTTCAAACTCCCTAAAATTGAAAAGATCATTGAGTGACCTTATTCTTTCACACTCGTTAAACTGGTCCAGAAGAACATTCATGACGGAGTCCATAGTTAAGCTTTTTTCAGACTCCTTAAAAATGAAAAAATGGCCAAGTGATCTTGTCTTTCTCACACTTGTTAAAATGGTTTTGAATAGACATCTTGTCGGTGCTAGTTTACCCCTTTTTTGAACCATCTAGACTACCTTTGAAAAAGGTACCCTAATGGAGTCTCCTTTTACATTTTTTCAGACTCTCTAAATATGAAAAACCACCGAGCTTACCTTCTCTGGGCTCCTTAAAATTACATCGAAGGACATTACCATTGTGTGTTTTGTTAACCACGTTTGCATACCTTATACACCAACCTTGTAGCACTTTGCTTCTGCGTCTTAACACCCTTGGCCCCCGGAGTATTTTTCTCGAGTATCATTATTCTGAACATCAGTCTTGTCCTTGCGCCTTGAACTTGTATGTTTGTAACACTCGTTCCTCCATTGTAACGTAACATTCATTTATTCTTTTTTCTGAAATTATTGAAAAAGACAAAGAAATCAAATATACCCCAAAAAGAGGAAGGGACAAGTATTTTCTTTATTGGCAGCATAATGAGTCGCCCTTGGATAAATAAAACTGTCCATTTGTTCATCAAACTATGGGATGTAATACAACCTTAGGAAGTTTTTCTCGCTACATAGATTTGTGTCCTCCTCCGTTTGGTTAATCTTCCAAACATATGGAGAGTTTGTGTTGCCTTCTGCTTCATAAACTTATGATTAATTCCATGCTGCCTAAGTCTCATCATTTGTCATGTTGTTGTCCAAGGGAAGTTTCTACCAAGCCTGAGTCATCCCCTCTGCAATTTGTCTCTTGCCCTCATACCCGACCATCCTGAATGTCCAATCA
>SNQJ01S0175153.1:36733-54615 GCA_010110895.2 Picea sitchensis | reverse complement strand
TCAATTACTTGACATCAACCAATGACATCAATCAAACCAAACCATTTACATCAATGACATATGATCCAACAATCTCCCAAGTAATCAAACCATTGGCATCAATGACAACATGATCCAACACTTGGAACTAACAGATGTATATATATACAAGTAGCCATTAGTCCGTCTAAAATTCACAATCCATCAAGGGACTTATCAATCAATTATTCAAAATTTCCATGCAATTCAGCAAATTTCTAAGAGCTATTACAATATAATTTATCTTAAAATGATTACAATTTCAAAAAGAAATACCTTAATCGACGACAGAGAATCAAAAATGTCCTTCAGCGATGGCACTCTAGAAGATGTTCTCCGGCGTCTGGTGTTCCTTCCTCCACTTGCTAACCATGAAGACCTCACTGATACCTCCCAGTGAATGCTAGGGGTACTCTTCTTCCCCTTAGACACCCGAAACCCAAAGGGGCCATGCACACGAAACCAGAGAAAAATCTATCTCCTATCTCACCTTGCAAGGTCGAGCTACCACTCTCTCTTTTGAGCTGGGTATCCCAACTCCCACAAGAAAAATCAGTGAAATGAATTTTGACAACATAACTTTACGCATACCAATCATGCCCCATTCCACTTATCAGTCATTACTTTTATAGAGTTTTTCTTAGTGACCACTTGCCATTTGCACATTTAATTTGTTTTAGTAAAAATTAATAGGAATTATCCCCCCCGTACACTTGTCACCCGTTCCCTTAGTTGCACCAATAAATTCACTTAGTTAACTTAATTAAATGTCAAATTCCATCACCCATTCTAAAAGTGCTCCTAAATTCACTCCTAGTTGTCCCTTTATTCCCTCTATTTCTATTTTAATGACTGACGCCCTTCTAAAACTTAGTTGTGTTTAATTTAGGAAAGTTCTTTAGTTAGACTAGACTAGATTCCTCTCTATGCTTCCACATTCCTTTTTACATTCATTTTTTTTCTTATCTTAATTCCAATTTATCATTTCTTGCACATAATCAGTAATTAAATATTTAGATAAAATATTTCTCTTTTTTAATTCTTAACTTGATTTTTCTTCATCCTGCTTTTATTTAATTTATTAATAAGTTTTAGTCTTCTTACCCAATTTAGACTTAGGCTTAAAATTTTTAAACTAGTCTTAGAATTTTTAGGGGGGTTTTATATTTAATAAAATTACCCATTTATTAATTATTTTTAAGTCAGACAATAGTCAAAACAAATTATTGTTTCTTAGGAGCCTAGGTTCATTGAGTCACCTTTATTAAAAATTGCGACGTTCCCTTCAAGACGCACTGTGTGTTCCAAGGGTACCACTTGCCTTCATTCAAGTTTTATTTATGCGACATGCCCTTCAAGACACACTACGTCCTCCAAGGGTGTCATTCATTGTTGACTAATTTTGGTAGTTTTCCAACCCTTGGAGTCAATACTCCATCAGGTGACTTTGTGAGAGACTAAGGACCTCTAAGGAATAATGACCCTTCCTTATTGCACGCCCTTTAGAATCTTTGTGAGTGAGTGTCTTAGTCTACCCTCACGGCATCATGGATCTCTCGAACTAGGTAATCGTTAACCTACAATTCGAGCCACGATAGGAGTGCTAGTAGGTTGTGGCAACGATGTTGCCACACCTCTCCCTCAATATCTGGTTGTTTTGCATGGCCCCTTTACTCCTTATGTGAGTCTGATTAGCAAGCAATTGTCAGCTTGCATCCATCAAAGAAACACTGTCAACGATCCATAAACAACATCATAATGTACTCGGTCATATGTATAAATAGAAATAGCCAACCATATATAGTCCACTCCCTGCCTCGATCCAGAGTCCAAGGAGGTCCCTTGATGCCATCGACATCCTCAATTTGTCGAGTGTCCTACACACTCAGGAGAAAACCGTCAATAGCACATGTATATACATAGATATCAAAGAAAATAACATCATAATCCAACAACATCGTAATCTAAATCCATAAGCGAAACAGACAACCATATACAAAACTGGATCACTTGCATGCAAGTGTCTTCAAAGAATAATTCAAATCATGTGCATGCAAGAGAGAGATGTTACATACACCCCCTCTTGTTTTAAAATTCGTCCCAAAGTTTCACAGTATAGGTGCAGTAAATAAGTATCTAACAAGATCTAATATGTCTAACTATCAAACAAAAATGGAAATTGTTGGCGCATATCATATATGTCCTCCCAGGTAGCCGAGTGTGGACTATAATTATCGCACTAGACCTTGACCTGATTGATTGTTCGACACCGTAGCTGTCGAATCTGATGGTCAAGAATGCAGATTGGCTCCATTGTGAGCACACCCTCATCTGACACCTATAAGGAAATCATGTCAATCACATGTGTAGGATCACTAAAATAATGTCTCAAAACATATACATGAAAAACATTGAGCATACGCCTCAAAGAATCAGGCAAGGCTAGACGATAGGCCACGGGCCCTTTCTTTTCCACAACTTCGAAAGGTTCCCAAATATATGAGAGAGTTTAACATCATTTCCAAACTTGATCGAACTCTTTTGCAGTTTCACCCGCAAGAGGACTTCATCACCAACTTCATAACTATGGTCAGCATGATGCGCATCAACATAACTCTTATGTCAATTTTGTGCTTATTTAATCCTTCATCTTATCGTTTTCAATTTCTCTTCCATTTCTTGGATCGCTTCTGGTCCTACCAAGACCCTATCCTCAAGTTGATCCCAACTCAAAGGCGTCTGATATGGTTTCCCGTAAAGAAACTCAAATGTCACCATATTAATGGTGCTTTGATCATTGTTGTTGTATGCACTCTAGCTATGTCTGGCACCTGATACTTCATATGCAGAGGGATAAAATGTGCACTCCTTGTCAGAGTGTCTACTACTAAGAAAATCGAGTCACGCCTTCCTTCTGTCAACGGAAATCAAATGATAAAGTCCATAAAAATGACCTCCCATTTCAATTATGGAATAGTGTGTGGTTGTAGTAATCATGTCAGATGTCTATGTTCATCCCTCACTTCCTGACATTCTAGACATCTCGCCACGTAGTTGATAATGTCCGCCTTCATTCCTTTCCATAAGAATAAGGGTTTAAGGTCTGCCCTCATCTTCGTGACTCCTGGATGAGCCATGTACACTTCTCTATGAGCTTCATTTAAGATCAAACTTCTCAACTCATCGTTAGGTGGTACGTAAATCTGGTTATTAAACCTCATTAATCCGTCATTTGTCCATCGTAAATCCCTCAAATTTTGGTACCAACATGATGTCTTGTCTGGTATTTTCCTTAACCTCTTTATACCAGTCATCGTCATGATGTATAGTTAGAATCCCTTCACGAAGATTCATCTAAAGAGGTATCACTGAAAATATGCGTGGTCTCTGACTCAATGCATCTACCACTTTGTTCATTGTTCCTTTTATGTAGATAATCTCAAAATCATAATTGTTAAGCAGTTCTAACCATCGCTTTTGTCGCGCGTTCAAGTTATTTTGTGTAAAAATGTTCTGCAAACCATAGTGCTTTGTTTTCAGTTTGAATTTTCATCCAATCAGATGGTGTCTCCACACTCTCAAGGCATACAAAAAGGCCAATAACTACAAATCATGCGTCAGGTATTTCTCTTCATGCCTTCTTAATTTCCTTGAGATGTAAGCGATCACTCAACCACCTTGCATCAAGATTGTGCCTAAGCCTTCCTTGGATGTGTTTGGGCATACCAAGAAGTACTTATCCCCATAGGGGAATTTTAGTATCAACGTTGTCATCAATAGCTCCTTGAGCCTTCGATATGTTTCCGCGCATTTCTCAGTCCATACAAACTTCTTGTTTTCCTTCTGAAATTTCGTAATCAGATTTGCTATTTTCGACAAAAACCTTCAACGGAACGTCGATAATATCCTGCTACACCCATTAAGCTACATACGTATGGTATGCTTGTCGGTGCAGGCCATTCTCTAATAGCCTCTACCTTCACCAGATCCACAACGATGCCTTCGTCAGAGATAACATGCCCCAAATGATGAATCCTTGATTGATAAAAGAGCATTTTGACAATTTGCCATAAATTGTTCTCTCGTAAACATTATAGTACCAAGTGCAAATTTTCATCATGTTATTCCATCATCCAAGAATATATCAATGAATACTTTAAAAAACTTGTCCAAGCATTTGCGAAAAACCCCTTTCATCAATCTCATGAATACCCCTAGGGTGTTTGTCCATCCTCATGGCCAAACGGTAAACTTGTAGTGTCTGAACCTTGTCTTGAAAGTGGTCTTAGGTATGTCTTCCTCTTTAATTCGTAACTGGTGATAACCTGATCTCCATTCAATCTTCGAATACAGCATTGCACCTTTCACTTAATCGAGGAAATTTTCTATGCTTGGCAACGAATATGGGTTCTTTATCATTGCCTCGTTCAAATGATGGTAGTCAATACAGTGTCTTCACGAACCATCCTTCTTTCATATGAAAATAACATGTGCACCCCAAGGTGACACACTTGGACATATAAGTCCTAGGTCCAACAACTCTTTCAGTTGCATTTTCAACTCCTGTAACTTAGGGGTTGACATCCTATAAGGCGTCCTTGCTATCAGTTGAGTTCCAGGTTTTAAGTCGATGGTAAATTCCATCTCTCTTTCAGGCGGTAACCGGGTAACTCTTCTAGGAACATGTCTACAAGATCTCGTACTACCGGAAGGTTTTCTAGTACTTCCTCTATGCCCTTGCCATTCAATGCTAAGAATGCATATAACTTTCATCCTTTTGCATAATATTTTGTAGTACCTAGTTCTATCCAAAACCAAAAGTTTGGTCGGTGATTGTGCCTAACGTCTCGAGCACAGTGAACTAGTGCTCAACCTGGAGGTTAATCACTGCTACGTGAATCCTATGGGCCTTGCCCATATCTCCAACTACAGTGGGTCCTATCAATCCAGATGCTCTGGCCCTCTCTATTGGATAGTCACACTAGTAATGTGGCTCTCCACATGTCGAACATCTAGTCTTCAGTCCAGTACTCCTAGTCCCCGAAGTAGAAGCTGCTGGCCCACTAGCTTGAAACCTTAGTCTATTCCACTTAACAAGCCTAATGGTTGTTGTTGATGCTGCGATGGTCCCTTATTGGGAGTTCATCGCTGGGGAGTCAGTCGTCGAGGTGTCATGAATGTGGATCCTCTCGATGTATCCTGATACCTTGAAGAAATTCTAGCCGGAGTATGAAGTTGTTGTGCACCAGACGTCACATGTCCCGTCGATCTCGCAGGAGTCCTTCCCTGACCCTCGTTGATCAACTCTTCCTCAACTATGAGGGCCTTCTAGACTACATCATGCAACGTCTAAGTTATTAGAATCCTCACTTTCATAGGAATTCTGACATTAAGGTCGAAACGAACTTGTTGACCTTAAGCTTCTTTGTGTTCAAAGGTGCAACATACCTAAGCAACTCCATGAAATGAGCCTTGTACTCGAGAACCATATGACTTCCCTGTTGTAAGGCATTGAACTCATTGAGCTAACACTCAATGAATCCTTCTAACAATTAATTTTCCCAGAACCATTCCTCGAATAGTCCTTGTGCCACGTCTTCGACATCCATGTTCAGTTTAGGTAGGAGTGTCTTCCACCATAGAAGAGTGTTCCCCTTCAGTTGAAAGACCACCATGCAAACCTTCATGCTGGGGGTATATTCATGAAGTGCGAAGCACATTTCCATGTTCTCCAACCATCCCTTGGTGGTGAAGCCATCTGTGGCACTATGAACTTCGAAAACTTAACCTTCTCAAGTTCTTCATGAATGCTACCACTTCCTGTTGGAGTGTGATGTGAACCCTTATTGGGTATAGGCACCCTAGCCTCTTCTTTATCTAAGTAGTTAATCAAGGCCTCTGACATCCTCGGAAAGAACCTTGCCTGATCAAAAACATCCCCCACAACAAAACTTATCACTCCCAATGAATTGTTCTTCTCCTTTGGGGGTTAGACCCCTAGGGTGTGAGTGCTTCTGGAGGTGTCGAACCTCCTCCCCTAGCACCACATCATCTACCTCCATGACATCTTCTATCCAGGTTTACCGTAGGGACAAATTCAAATTTTTAATTTATCGATAAATAATTGATCAATTATAGTACAGAGGAAGGCGTGATGATCCACATTCGCAAGGTTGAACCCGTTTTGATACCATATGTAGCATCCCTCATGTTATGCCTAAGAAAAGAGAAGCTCCAAAGCAATTTTATTTTTTTTGCAATAAGAAATTAACATCAATACAAGATCCCAACATCGCCTAATTAAAAAACATCATAAGTAAAAGAAGTACCATCTACTCATCATGGAAATCACTAATGATGCATTCAACGTGTCAACGAAGGATAGAAAAACATAACATAAATAGTGTAGAAGATTAGCATATCATAATCATCTTGAAATAAATTACAACAAAATTCAATCAGATAAAGATTATAAAATGACTACCCCCCCAACCTACCCTGCAAGGTTGGGACCTCCAGGACACATAAGCAATGCTCAAGCCTAGGTTCCAATTGATTTTAACCATTTAAGGTCTCAGGGCTGGCGACTATTCTGAGGAACAAGGAGGTATCTACATCCCAATAACACAATCAAGTCCAAACTAGCTATGATAAATCAACAATGTTGAGGAAAACATATGAAATGATCTTACTCAAGCATTTTCATATTCTTCTTGGCTAAGAAAAATAGACGAGAATGTCCCCCTAGGTTTATAGCCAACAAAAATAACATACTAACTCACAAGTATTAATTACTAGTGCTTAGGCTAGTCTTTTATAAGTAAAAGGCTTGCTGGAAATTTACTTTTTATGCAATTTTCTGAATATAACAGTTGCTGAAATAAATGTAAATACAAAAGTAAAGACACCAATATAGTAACCAAGATAGATGAGACATAAAGAAATCCTTTATTTCATTACAATTCACCAAAGAGTCGTTCTTTTACAAAATTCCATGCAGAAATTCAGGACCAAAGTCAAACTTAGACATCCCTGATGGAACATACAAAAGGACCTCTGACAGAAAATAAAAAAAACTAAACTCTAAAAGCTAGATCAGCTTGCCACAAATTGTTGCCCACTAGACTATGCACAATAGCCTTTGTTAGTCATGAAAACTAATTCACAAACAAACAAGTCTACACAGACTATCAAATATAGATCAACACCTCTGAGAAACAAGTGTTTGAATGATGTAATTCAACCCCGAATCTTGTTGTCTACAATAAGACCCTGCTATCATAAAAAGAATTAGGCTTGTGATAAATTAACGAATGAATGAAAACTGAACTATCTCAACATAAACTCAAAGATAAAACCTTAGTATGCTTCTCCTTCTATCTTCCTCTTCTTCCTCCCTTTCCTTTTTCTTTTAAACAAATTAGAATTGGTTGAAATAGTTGAACCAACTCATTAGTTAAGCTAATTAAAATAATCAACCAAATTTTAGTTAGGGGGAAAAGTAATAATCATAATAAGGGTTATAAATAAATAATAACTAGTAGGTGGGAACCCTTGTGACTCCCTTTAGCTCATAACAATCATAACATAACTAGTTAGTTAAGAAAAACACACCTCCTTGTGAGTCCCATCAATATAATCATATTTGACAATTTAGCTCATGATTTTGAAATTATTTTCAAAAAATATTACTCGTATATCCAAAAATGAAACATGTTGTCCAAAACTTGCTGAAGTCAAATGTCATCAACAATAGATAAAATAAAAACTCAAAAGTCATATTTCCTACTCTGTGATGCAATCTTTCCTTGATTGTTGTTGTGACCCTTCGATTTTCCTAAAATTTCCTTTGGTTGCGCTAAGCCTTTAGGCCTAATCTCGTTGATCACATGAGAACAATCATCCTTCAAATGCATCTGAGAAGACATGGATTTTTCAAAGCCATTGGAGGGAAAGGAAGGGACAACAGTGGCTTTTCCTTTGTTGGGGGCATAGTGGACCTCATTTTTCAATCTCTTGCTAGCATGAGAGGATTGTACTAGCGAGTGGTCAGGGTCATCTTGGACAATCTAGTTGTTAGGTGGAGGAGTAGGAAAAGACAAATTGGGCTAGCCATGATGTTGGGAGACTGCTAGGTGGACAATCTCTTGTCATTCGTCATTTTCAGGAACCTTGGGTTGCAATGAGACATTAGGGGGGCACAGGAATATCGGGGGCTTGTGGAACTTGGAAGGGAGGCCTTTCAGGCCTATGTTGGATCCCTCCTTTCCCAATCCAATTGAAAAATCTGGTCTGAAACAATTGGCCTAACTCTTGTGAGTCAGAGTCAAAATGTATTTAGAGCCTTGGCCTTATTGGTCCTCTGTTCCAATTACCTCTCCCTCTGTTGCCTCTACCATGGCTACGTTGGCTGAAAAAACGGATTCTTGCATGCATGATTGATTAACAAATAGTATTTTAAATAACCATACATGAAAACTCTTTAAAAATATGAAATAGATTTTGGCTCAACAATTTATCAGACTCATGCAATCCAATCCATACAATTTTTAAAATTGTTTGTTAATGAGCAGATGGTGAACAAAGGGTTTTGTGATATGCGAGGGGTTTGTATTGAGTGAAACATGAAATAATGAGGGGGAAAGGAACATGGTTACTGCTCAACGACAAAACAATCAACTGTAATGCAAACAAAAGAAAACATCATTGTAATCCAACCAAGACACTGCTACTTCCAATTGCTTTAACACATAAACCTTCTTGACTGTAATCAATTTTAGACCAGGGAGTGAAAAATGAATATGGGAAGTCGAGGGGGTTGTAATTAGTAGAAAGAGAAATAATGGTAGGGAAAAAGAGTGATTACTGTTCATAAATTTAATTAAGTGATCCATAAAACCATTCTTTGAAGAAATCAACCAACCAAATTACCATTGTGACCTCAAAACACTACTGTGTAATAATTCAACAATTATGGGCATTAACTTGCTTACAGTTTGAAATCAAATACTTAAGACAGTGTCATCAAACAAGACAGTGTGCAATCCACAACGATCTGTAGGGGAGTTCTATTCCTCTTATTTATTCATTTTACATCTTATAACAATTCTCAAAAGTATAAACATTAACCATTTCCACTCAGTTTATCATCAAAACCAACCACTGCCCGCACATTACTTCAATCATCAAATACAACTAAAAAGTTCTGTTTCAAAAATGCAATGAAGTTATACTGCCACTGCAATTGTGCTTGTCATTTTTAAAATGCACGACATTCGTTAAACATACATAGTGGACAGTCAACCCAATAATCCATATTTAATTTGGAAAATACTCTGACTCACCATTTAAACAAACATACAACAACCACCACGCCAACTCATGCTATGTTGTAGAAAACCAGGGATGATTTTAAGGATGGAAATTTATATTAAAATGTAGATATTTGGGCTAATATTACTAGTCCTTAATATGCAAAATGTAAAATGTTTGGCAATGGTCTTGTAAAAATATTCAAATTTCTAAGGATTTTATATAGTTTCTATAAAATTTTGACGATTTTTAAGGTAAAATAATTTTATTCTATGGAATTTGGGCGAATCAGTTTTAGAAAAATGGGAAATTGACGAATCTTTTTTTCGAGAAAACCATGGAAAATTAGCCCATTTGCGAAATTTAGCCCCTAAAATCATCTATGTAGAAAACCCCAAACAATTCAATCAACGCAAGGGTAATTCTACAATTGTGCAAGCCCAATTTCCTTCAGCTCTAAATAATCAAAACAATGGAATATCCATCCAATTCAATGGGCATCAACAACAAGCCTGATTTACAAACATCGAACAAATTGCAACAGGCCATGTTCAACACTTTGTGACTATCTTTGAATTCGCAACCCCAAAAAATATCCATAGCATATATAGTGGGAAGCCATACCATAACACCATGATGCAACATTCCCATTTGATAATTTTAAAAACACATGGTTATAGTATCATTTACTTAACCTCATCATGGTGAGTTAACAATCCAACACAAGGAGATAGCAACATAATCGAACAAATCAATCAAACTGCAATCCAAACCATACTGAGTAAACTCGGGCTCATCCCTGACGATGTGATTTGATAACATATTTATATAGTGAATGGAACTGTCATAAACTCCTTGATTGCAATGATCATTATGCCATTAAAAACACACAGTCATAGTAAACATTGAGTCGTGCTATAGGAATACCACTCATACCAATATATTAAGCATGCAAATAGTACCCAGTTACCCATTCAATAACCACGAGGCAGAAGCAACTGTGCATTTGAATTAACACATCATTCTAATTAACCATACTGAGCTTATACACTTAATAATAACAATTTCAGTGGCTAGATGCCAAACCAACACCATTGTCATACAATCAACTTTGGTCAGGCTGGTAATTACTTATGTCGATAATACATAACAACCAATAGTAAACCCGACAGGTGACAATGATATTCTCTATCAACCCTCAGACTCGGGAGTTAAGGGTTTGCCCCATGGCCAACACAAGGAGACTGAGGTTGACTCTTCTCAATGGAGAAAACCTCTGAGACCAACGATGTACACACACAGAACAACACAACTTACTTCATGTCCAGGGTGATGAATCCTATGACAAGAGAGCTATGAGCAGAGGCTCCAGGTTCCATTTGGGATTTGTAATGACTTAGCACACACATGGTATAACACTCGTGGTTATCCCAGCGAACCAACTAACAATGCTGATAAGAAGTAGAGCCGAGAAGAAGCAATATGACCCACTGCATGACCAGTAAAAGCATGAACAACCTAATGCCCAAAATAATGCGCAGTGTGACCAGACATTCCGAACCCACTAAACCCCATAAAAGATGAGATTGGGTATAGTAATATAAAATGAGTGAAGACAACCAACCACTCCATACCAAATGAAAACCCTCTAGCTAACTGGAAAGGATGAAAAAGATGCTTTATGGTTGCTAACACTCAGGGTGACCAATAACGTTGTGACTCCAAACATTTTGTAGAGAAAACCATCAACAATTCATTCCAAAGATCACAATTTCACACAGTTTCCATACTCAAGGAAAACACAAACCAGTACATCTGAGCCAATATCCATTTCATAACTAGAGCAGACTCATGGTTGGGAAAAAAAATACATACCTGTAATCAAACACCTTAAAACGCAAGTTGGCTGAGTGGTTCCTCTCTACTAGGAAGTCGGAGCATAACCACAACAACAAAATTGAACAATAGCCCGATCAGGGTGGCAACCAACAAAGGAGTAAGAGTGATGTGTAGTAAATGCACATCGTCTCCATTCACAGTGCATTAACTTCTTAGTGCATGTCAACAAGCTTCCAATTAACACAATTAATCAAACCATGTACCAAAACCATCACCCATTAAAAGCCAATAGTGGGACCATACCACATTTCTAATTTATGCCATAACATAAATCAACCACGTTCCATATAACTCAACAAATCGCATAACCATTAGCATCTATCCCTTGGTCAAATGCACCACCCACATCTTATCCTTCCAAAATATACCATATGCATATTAACCATATATCTCAATCAAATCGCGTAACAATTAACTTGCTAGCTAGGATTTAACCATAATCATTTTAATCTTTCATGCATATAATATAGTATATAGCATAGTTTAAATTCTTCCCCTTACATTTGTTGTATTTCTTTCATTCCCTTCTAATTGCTTGTATGTGTTATTTCTAACATGTTTATTGTTCAGGTCTTTTAGTAATAGCCAATGATAACAAAGATAACATAGGCCATGGTAAATAAAACGTGAGCCTAGTACAACAGAAAAGCACACAACATGCTTTATCCATCGTCAATAAGTCAAGAATTTATCCCCATGTAAGAAGTGTCGAGCAGTAACACAACATCAAACACGGACCAGACCCGATCTCCTATCTACAAGGGGGTCCCACCTACTAGTATTATTTATCTTTTATAATAATAGGCTTTAGCAACACTTTGTGTGGAAAACTTCATTGTGATTTTAATTGTCAACAAACTGGCGACTCCACAGGGAAATTTGTTTTCAACATATTTAGAACTTAGAACTCATGGTTTCATAGACAAAGAACAACAGGTCAAGAAGATATAACCAGGAAGATTATGCAATAGGGGTAAGTGAGCAGATTTAATGGAAATATGACCGAGAATTTGGGAATAACTCATGGAAAGTGATAAGTATGAGGAGTTTTACCACTGTAAGCATAATCATTCAACCATAATCTACTATGAACTTCAAGGAGAAAACAAAAATTATACTTGCTCTTAAAAATCTCAATGGATGAAGAAATTGCAAGAAGAAGAGAGAGATAACCAATTCTTTATAAGACAGTAGTGAAAATATATAACAATTTCAAGGGTCCTTGAGAGGGGACATCATAACAATTGTGTAATCTTGATTGCTATTGACTAACAATGCTTTTCAGGAGTGTCACTGTGGAAGAAATTGATCCAACATAAAAGATAATAAGAAACTAAATCATGATAGAAGTAAAATTGCAGAAATTAAAACAACAGCAATAGAAGACGGAATTGAAAAGCAGTAAGAAGTGTTTTAACTCAAAAATCCAAAGTCAAATTACTGTAAAAAAGAAAAAGAAGAATGAAAAATGAAAGCAGATCTAGGCTACTAGTATACAGAAAATCCAGACAACATTAGAACTTTTCACGTTGGTCCCTCGCAATATTTCAAGCAAGGGTTGTTAGCACTGTAGGAAGATAATTTTTTCTATAAATCCTTTAAAATGTAAGAGTTAGTGTGCTAGACAAAAGCAATCTGAAAAGGACCCAACACTTCGAATCATGCTGTAGTTATTAGCCCCTTGACGCACACAATTAGATCATCAAGATAGAGATGGAGATTGAACAATTCATCGAGAGTCATTTGCATGGGTATTTTAAAAGAGGTACTTGTATCAAGTAAGCTAGAAAGAAGGTATTGGTAAGACATGGTACCCTGATTAGTGATAAGAGTGGTTTTGTGAGTGTCTTCCCCTTTTAGCTTGGTTTTCTTATAACCAAACAAACTATCAAGTAAGGGCCTTGTTGGCAGCCAACTCATTTTTTTTAGTTTCTATAAAAACGCTGCCTACACCTCTTGTCTTCTAAAGGACAAATCATCGTCGCATTGTGCTTCAAGACATTTGTTTCATTTTTGCGACAATTGCAATTTGGTTTCGATTTGATTTTTCACAACTGAAAGTGTGAAAACACTTCTCTCGTTGTCTGGACTTTCGTCATCTTTTATTGATTTGCTGAAAGACATTTGACCATTGGTTTATCACTTCACTACAAAAGTTTCCTTCAGACTGTATCCATTCACTTTAATTGCACAACTTGATTTTTCTATTGGGAATGTTAAGTTATGAGTTATGCTTGATGTCATAAGTGTCATAATTCATTTTGGTTTTATATATGACTCAATTCTTATTACTTTGAACTCTTAACTTATCGATTTCATATGATAATTGGTCGCAATGTTTTTACACTTCGATTATGCTAAAACACATTGGCAATATCATAAGATTGATTTCATATAAAGTGGTAATGGTTTGATGTTTTGCAAAGGCGCTTTGATAAACCTATTGGCATTTTGATTATTTGTTTTCAACCCCCGATACATTGTTTAGTGAGTTTGATATCATGGAACGAGCAATAGTTTCAAACTATGTATTGATATGAATGTATTAACAGTGGTGTGAAGCATTGAAGTGGCACGAATGATCGATGGTTAGTGCTGGGTACTATGTTGATTGAACTGTACACTTGGCACTTGAATGTAACGCATGGTGTTAGTTCTGTTTCAGGTAAGTGGCACGTTAACATGATTACACGCCTGTTTGTTGGCCGATACGCATGGTATAAATGATTATGGTTTTAACAACACTGTACTTAGTCAATTAATACAGAGCGTGGCAGTGCTAATCCCACCACCTTCGCACGCATGGAGTTATTTCCGGTCTCGTCGAGCATTCAAGCTGTTAAACCCTCTCGTTTTCACTCTGTGCATTGTTTCGTTCACTTGAAACCTCCTACTATATACAGAAGCCATGGCTTCTGTCGTAAGGGCCGAGCCCAACGGGTGCCAAGCGTTGTTGACATTTGATGGTGCATATAATGATCTGGAAGATCACGGATGGCTTGCTTTCATTAGGAAGTTTGATGACTATAACTTCACAGTGGCTCGGCAATTTGCTTTATCATTCGATGGCTACCGAGCCAAAGTTGGAGATGTCCAGCTTGAAGTCACTGAAGAATTTCTCAGTCTAGCAACCAGCTTGCCTATCAAGGGACAAAAATGGTCGAAAAGTTGCAAGGTTAGCGATGTACCGTGGACTTTACTGTTTCAATCTCACACAATGAATTCATGGGACAGAGGGTTACTTGTAAAGATGTTGAAACCCCGATGGTATGATCTCTTGATGATTATCAAACGTTTTGTTACCTGTGAAGGTAGGTATGGGTTTATTTTCTTATTCCACCTGCGTTTATTAATGGTTTTCATGGGTTTTGAACTAAATATGCCTCACTATCTGCACCGAAGTTTGTTTAAAATGGCTAAACGATACAAGCATAGCCAGGCTGACACTAGCCTCTTCCATGTTGGGTTGATCAAAATGGTTTTAGTCTACGAGTTAGGGTTACGTCGTGATTCTTGGCATGATTTTCTCAGCCGTAATGGTTTTGTGGAGTCAAACCCTCCACAGGTGGATAAGCCCATGGTTGCCGAGAACAAACCTACCCCTGTGCCTTATGATGTTTTATTACCTAGACCTAAGCCCGAGTCACCTACGAATTCATTTATGGCTGTGCCAAAACAAGCCAAAGTTGTTAAAGCTACAACTCAAAAGGTTAGAGCAAAGGCTGGTGTTAATAACCGAGGCAAGAAAAATGCAAGATTGATCTCTCGCATGGCGAGGAACAAGCCTAAGCTTCCTGCCAAAACAAAGCCTATCATGGTTAGTGAGGACTCTGATTCAAGCATTGAACGTTTTCTCGCCGAAGAGGGATTTTGTGACAAACCTCCTCATGATTTCGTCAATAACTTACCTCCTTGTCTGCGGGATAACCCTGACTTTCCTAGTATCGAACCACTCCATGAAACCCTTGGGGAATCATCAAAACCCCCTTCTGTTCGAGCTGTTGCTACATCTTGCGATCAATGTGGGTTATGGATTGAAAGATACTATTCGGATGTACCTACGTTGCAATCCAGGATCCACGAGTTAGAAAACCAAGTGGTCACGCTCACTGGTAGGAATGCAAAGGTGCAACCTTCCGATAAGAAGCAACGAACCGCGGGTTCAGTCCTGTTCAAAAACGTCGAGTCTGCCACTGCAATTATCAACTCAAAATTGACATAGCCTCAGCAACTGTAATGGTATAACTTTCACTCTTTTATATGGCATGATCATAAGCTCTGTATACATGGTTGACTTGCTCTATCATGCATTTGTTGTTTATCATTTTTTATTATTGATTTCTGGATTGGTTGCGATCAGATTTAGTTTGATTGATCCTAATTTGATTCGAATATTCTATTATTTGATATCTTTTCTGTTGTTGAAATACAAATGATATCTCTGTTCGATTTGGTTATATTTTGTGCGATATGATGGGTAAATTGGTTGGCTATGCCGATTATATTTTCTATGTTAAGACCAATTTGTATATCATTTGTTACATAATCAAATTTTGAATGGATAACGATATTAGCTGTTACGATGCGAACTGTATCACGATGGTAGAAAATGTATTATTGGATTGAGATTACAGAGATGGATTGATCGTATCAAGTTTTACGATTTGTGTCTATAATTAAATTCAGTTATATGCTCGGTTTGTTGACTCTATCCAAACCTCGTCTGTCGACTATGAACTGATCAAACTTGAAGACTGTTGGGTCGATATTTGTGGAGATGATTTCGTTCGATTACAATTGAAGCATTTTTCATATCGTGTTTTTAACTAAATGATATCAATCTGCTGTTGTAATTATAATTAGTCAATTACAGTTACGACTATGTCTGTGAATTATTTGAAACGCAGCGAATGAGGACTGTGATTGGATTTTATGGATACAGTGATGCATGAAATCGTAATGACTTTCTATATTGGCAATGATATGAATCCGATGCTAATCTATAATGATGGTTTGTATCTCATACGATTTGGCTTATCATTAATTGCATTCATGGAACAGTCTTGTTAAGATTTGATTTGATTTGATAATAATTGGGAAAACAGAGTATTCCCACTCTGTCCCGATTTTATTCCATTCGATTGGGTGTGATTGAAAGGATTATTTTTATTAAAATCATTAGTGATTTGTGATGATTGGATTTGATTTGATTTGATTTATATCTGGTCCTATTTACTATTCTAGACCATCTACAAAATCAGGAGATTCTGTAGCTAAGTCTATAGAATCAATTTTGTTATTGTTTTCTTAATAAAACACTCTTCTAACTTGATCTTTGTGTCTATTCCAGACAAATTCGAATTGACAATGGATGGGAGGAGCAGTTAGAAGATATCTTAAAGGATTTCACTTGCAATTTTAATTACTTAGTTTAAGGAATTTTGGGATTATGCCCAGATTGTGTAAAACTGTTTACTATTATTCACAAGGATGTTTTACCTTGTGAGAAACCTTTATAAACCTATGGTTTTTGTAATAAAGTTCATCCTGAGTTGTGGGAGAACAAGGATATGTAATGCTGATTCAAACTGGAGCAGAATTGATGCGTTGTTATAACTTTTGCTTTTCAATATATCGACACTTTGTTCCTAGTTTTGTATATCATTTTGTTTCTGGTTTAGTATTACTTTGCTATCTAAATCAAATTCAAGTGATATAATTTCTTATTGTTATACATATCTTGTTTCTTCCTAAGAGATAAAGAACATAGCCGTTGTTGATTCATTTTATGAATTATAGCTTTGTCTTATTCATTAATTGAATTGTTATATAAGTTGTTGCACAATAGGTTTCCCTTTTGCAGAGATTTATCATCATAAAATTGTTATGATTTCTTTTATGTCTTGTTTGTCCTGTATCATACTTCAAGAAGCAGCATAGCTGATCGTTTTCGAGAAGCTTAAGGAGTAAATGGTGTGAATTTCTTCCTCCAATCAGCTTAAGAAGCCATCTTACACAGGGCAGACTTGGAGCATTTCCAGGTCAATTAGTTAGATGTTTATTGCTTTGATTAAGTAGTTTAATATAAATGATAGTTCAGTTGTATTTATATTACATTGTTTAATTTCAGTAAGATAGATTAGATTGTTTAATTTCAGTATTTAATTTCCCTTTTCATAAAACATAAAAGATAAAAAAGAGATTCTTGGCTGTCTTAGGGCAGCGAACACATGAGTTTTGCAGGTTTTAACTAAATCTGTAGTTTTGTCTATAATGTATATTTGTGAATAAGGAATTTCATAGCTGATAATTAGGTAGTTGATTTAAGTTATTATAATCATAGTTAGTATTTTGTGTATATAATAGTTAGTAGTTTATAGTTAGAATAGCTTAGTTAGTTTGGTTTGTTTTATTAGTTTCTAGTTTCCTTTATTTTAGTTTGATTTCCCTTTATTTAGTTAGTTAGCTTGTTTTAGTTTGTTTTATTAGTTTCTAGTTTCCTTAGTTTAAATCACTTAACTTAGATCAACTTTTCTCTTTGGTTCCCTTAGGAGACCTTAGAGCGGCCAACGGAGCCGTTAAACTCGTCAGGGTGGTCCATTCCAAACGGCTTGGGTTATTTAGACAACCCCGGACCGGTTCCACTCTCCCAG
>SNQJ01S0175153.1:3021-20142 GCA_010110895.2 Picea sitchensis | reverse complement strand
GAAAAGGTTATGTTGTGGCATCAAATACTGGGGCATATCGGAGAGAAGGGTCCTCGACTACTACACAGTAAAGGTATGGTTGAAGGTATGTCTAATTGCTCTCTGGATTTTGATTTCTGTGAACATTATCTATATGGGAAGCATAATCGGGTAAGATTCCCCTCTGGTGCAACAAAGGCAGAAGGAATTTTACAGCTAGTTCACAGTGATGTTTTTGGACCTGTGTCGGTCCCATCATTGGGAAAATCTATGTACTATGTCTCATTTATAGATGACTTCTCGAGGAACACTTGGATATATTTTCTCAAGAAGAAATCTAAAGTATTTGATAGGTTTAAAGAGTTTAAGGCTCTTGTTGAGAATCAAACAGAGAAATAAATTAAGGTGTTGAGGACAGATAACGGTGGAGAGTTCTGCGGGAATGAATTTGAAGAATTTTGTAAGAAGTGAGGTATAGCAAGGAAGAATACTACTCCATATACACCTCAACAGAATGGAGTTGCAAAAAGGATGAACAGGACATTGATGGAAAAAGCAAGGTGCATGCTCAGTGGTGCCGGGATAGGGAAAGAATTTTGGGCAGAGGCATTGGGTACTGCATGTTATCTGGTCAACAGATCACCCTCATCAGCGTTGGGTGACAAGACTCCACAAGAGGTATGGACTGGTAAGGAACCTTCTCTCACACATCTTAAGGTATTTGGCTGCGATGCATATGTTCATGTTCCAAAGCTTCTTCACACATCTTAAGGTATTTGGTCGCGATGCATATGTTCATGTTCCAAAGGAAAAAATAGGGAGTAAGATGGATAAGAAGGCTAAAAATGTATCTCAGATTGGATATAAAGATGGTCTCAAATGCATTGGAACCCGTGAAACTAAGAAGGTAGGAGAAATGGCGATGGTATTTAGAGAAATGAAGGAAGTTGTTAAACAGAAGTACTACCAAGTAAGGAAGAACTGCAGGAATATAGAGTTTGATTTAAAGGGTGATGAAGCAAACTCTGCTATAGAAGAACAAGAATCTGAAGAAGAAGATCCCCATACTCTAGTATTCAGGAGATCTGGAGAAAGAAGGCTACCGTAAAGGTATAGTCCATCTGATTATATTAAAAATTCTTTGGTTCATTAATCGATGATGATCCTAGAACTGGAGGTGGGAGGTAGTGATTCAGAGGATGGAAATCTCCGAAAAGGGCCATGGAAGAAGAAATGGCATCTTTAGATAAGAATGAGGTTTGGGATCTAAAGGGAGCTGCTTAACTGAAGAAAGCCCATTACAAGCGAAATGGGATTTTAAGAAGAAGTTGAATGCATGAGGGAAAGTGGAGAAATGCAAAGCTCATTAGTAGCAAAGGGTTATTCCTGTGCTGAGGGAATTGATTTTGGTGAGATTTTTCTCCACTAGCTGCTAACCTCATAAGACTTCAAGTATTCATTAAGTCACAAGATTTTGATTTGAAATAGAATAGATGGATGTGAAGACAACATTCCTACATGGGGATCCGAAGAAGAAATCTTTATGAAGCAACCAAAAGGTTATGTTTTGAAAGGAAAGAAGGTGTTGGTATGCAAGCTAAAAAGTCCCTGTATGTTTTAAAAACAATCACCAAGGATGTGGTATCAAAAATTTGATACTTATATGTCGGGACTTGCTTCACAAGAAGCAAGGAAGAGGATCACCAGGTGTATTCTAAATTAATTCGTGATCATTTGATTTATTTGGTCTTGTATGTGGGATGACATGTCATTTGACAGGAAACAACAAGGAGATTATCCATGTGAAAACTCGCCTATCCCCAAATTGCATACATGAAGGACCTTTATGCTTTAAATTCTCATTTTGCATGGGAACAGATCGAAAAGGAGGAAACCTGTTAAATCGTGAGAAAATATGTTGAGACACATTGCGGTTTAATATGCGTGAATGTTCTAAGTTAAGGTTCCTATTCCCCGTTGGTGTAAAGTTATTCCATGATCAAGGTCCCAAGACATGAAGAAGAGGGAGGACATGTCTCATGTTCCATATGCGAAAGGGTAGCTTAGAAGTTGATGTATGCAATGGTTCCAGATTTAGATTGGAAATTGCACATGTAGTGGGTGTTTTCACAGGTATATGTCAAAACCGTGGAAGGAGCATTGGACAACAATAAAAAAGGGTTTTAGGTATTCTGTGTGGAATCGCTAGCTATGGATTGTGCTAACAAGGAAAACCGGTATCGACGTAGTGGCTGATATACATGGCTTTGTGGATGCAGACCGGGATGGAGATTTGGATCAGAGGAGATCTACGTTTGCATGTGTTTAATTTGTTTGGAGGAGAAATAAGTTTGGATGAGCAAAAGACAGGCTATAGTGGCACTTTCAACTACAGAATCTGAATACATGGAAGCCACTCATGCAAGTAAGGAAGCATTATGGTTACAAAGATTGTGTTCAGGTATTGGGTTGGTACAAGAAGCTGTAAGGATAGAGTGTGACAGTCAGAGTGCAATTTTCTTGGCAAAGAACCATGCTTATCATTCAAAGACAAAGCACATTGATGTTCAATATCGGTTTGTGAGAGACATGATTGAAGAAAAGAAAGTATCACTGATGAAGGTGGACACTTTGAAGAATGTTGCAACAGAGGGAGAGGTAATTGGAATAGAGGCCCAATAAGGCCAAGGCTCTAAATACATTTTGACACTGAATCACAAGAGTTAGGCCAATTTTTTCAGGCCATATTTTTCAATTGGATTGGGAAAGGAGGGATCCAACATAGGCCTGAAAGACCTCCCTTCCAAGTTCCACAAGCCCCCGATATTCCTGTGCCCCCTAATGTCTCATTGCAACCCGAGGTTCCTGAAAATGACGAATGACAAGAGATTTTCCACCTAGCAGTCTCCCAACATTGTGGCTAGCCCAATTTGTCTTTTCCTGCTCCTCCACCTAACAACCAAATTGTCCAAGATGACCCTGACCACTCGCTAGTGAAATCCTCTCATGCTAGCAAGAGATTGAAAAATGAGGCCCACTATGTCCCCAACAAAGGAAAAGCCACTGCTGTCCCTTCCTCACCCTCCAATGTCTCTGACAAATCTGTGTCTTCTCGGATGCATTTGAAGGATGATTGTTCTCACGTGATCAACGAGATTAGACCTAAAGGCTTAGCGCAGCCAAAGGAAATTTTAGGAAAATCGAAGGGTCACAACAACAATCAAGGAAAGATTGCATCACAGAGTAGGAAATATGGCTTTTGAGTTTTTATTTTATCTATTGTTGATGACATTTGACTTCAACAAGTTTTGGACAACATGTTTCATTTTTGGATATATGAGTAATATTTTTCGAAAATAATTTCAAAATCATGAGCTAAATTGTCAAATATGATTATATTGATGGGACTCACAAGGAGGTGTGTTTTTCTTAAATAACTAGTTATGTTATGATTGTTATGAGCTAAAGGGAGTCACAAGGGGTCCCACCTACTAGTTATTATTTATTTATAGCCCTTATTATGATTATTACTTTTCCCCCTAACTAAAAGTTGGTTGAGTATTTTAATTAACTTAACTAATGAGTTGGTTCAACTGTTTCAACCAATTCTAATTTGTTTAAAAGAAAAAGGAAAGGGAGGAACAAGAGGAAGATAGAAGGAGAAGCATACTAAGGTTTTCTCTTTGAGTTTATGCTGAGATAGTTCAGTTTTCATTCATTCCTTAATTTATCACAAGCCTAATTCTTTTTATGATAGTAGGGTCTTATTGTAGACAACAAGATTTGGGGTTGAATTACATCATTCAGACACTTGTTTCTCATAGGTGTTGATCTATCTTTGATAGTCTGTGTAGACTTGTCTATTTGTGAATTAGTTTTCATGACTAACAAAGGCTATTGTGCATAGTCGAGTGGGCAACAATCTGTGGCAAGATGATCCAGCTTTTAGTGTTCAGTTTTTTTGATTTTCTGTCAGAGGTCCTTTTGTATGTTCCATCAGGGATGTCTAAGTTTGACTTTGGTCCTAAATTTCTGCATGGAATTTTGTAAAAGAATGACTCTTTGGTGAATTGGAATGAAATAAAGGATTTATTTATGTCTCATCTATCTTGATTACTATATTGGTGTCTTTACTTTTGTCTTTACATTTATTTCAGCAACTGTTATATTCAAAAAATTGCATAAAAAGTAAATTTCCAGCAAGCTTTTTACTTATAAAAGACTAGCCTAAGCACTAGTAATTAATACTTGTGAGTTAGTATGTTATTTTTGTTGGCTATAAACCTAGTGTGACATTCTCGTATATTTTTCTTTAGGCAAGAAGAATCTGAAAATGCTTGAGTAAGATCATTTCATATGTTTTCCTCAACATTGTTGATTTATCATAGCTAGTTTGGACTTGATTGTGTTATTGGGATGTAGATACCTCCTTGTTCCTCAAAATAGTCGCCAGCCCTGAGACCTTAAATGGTTAAAATCAATTGGAACCTGGGCTTGAGAATTGCTTATGTGTCCTGGAGGTCCCAACCTTGCAGGGTAGGTTGGGCGGGTAGTCATTTTATAATCTTTATTTGATTGAATGTTGTTGTAATTTATTTCAATATGATTATGATATGCTAATCTTCTACACTATTTATGTTATGTTTTTCTATCCTTTGTTGACACGTTGAATGCATCATTAGTGATTTCCATGATGAGTAGATGGTACTTATTTTACTTATGATGTTTTTTAATTAGGCAATGTTGGGATCTTGTATTGATGTTAATTTCTTATTGCAAAAAAAATAAAATTACTTTGGAGCTTCGATTTTCTTAGGATTACATGAGGGATGCTACATATGGTATCAGAGTGGGTTCAACCCTATGACTGTGGATCATCACGCCTTCCTCTGTACTATAATTGATCAATGATTTATCGATAAATTAAAAATTTGAATTTGTCCCTATGGTAACCCTGGATAGAAGATTTCATGGAGGTAGACGACGTGGTGCTAGGGGAGGAGGTTCGACATCTTTAGAAGCACTCGCACCCTAGGGGTCTAACCCCCAAAGAAGAAGAACAATTGATTGGGAGTGATAATTTTTGTTGTGGGGGATGTTGTTGATCAGGCAAGGTTCTTTCCAAGGATGTCAGAGGCCTTGATTAACCGCCTAGATAGAGAAGAGGCCAGGGCGCCTATACCCAATAAGGATTCACAGCACGCTCCAACAGGAAGTGGTAGCATTCATGAAGAACTCTAAAAGGTTAAGTTTCCCAAGTTCATAGTGCCACAGACGGCTTCGCCGCCAAGGCATGGTTGGAGAACATGGCAATGTGCTTCACACTTCATGACTATACCTCCAACATGAAGGTCTGCATGGTGGTCTTTCAGTTAAAGGGGAACACTCTTCTATGGTGGAAGACACTCCTACCTAAACTGAACATGGATGTCGAAGATGTGGCATGAGGACTATTCGAGGAATGGTTCCAGGAGAAGTAATTGTCAGAAGGATTCATTGAGTGCCAGCTCAATGAGTTCAATGTCTTACGTCAGGGCAGTCATATGGTTCTCGAGTACAAGGCTCATTTCATGGAGTTGCTTAGGTATGCTCCACCTCTGAACAAAAAGAAGCTTATGGTCAACAAGTTCATTTCAACCTTAATGTCAGAATTCCTATGAAAGTAAGGATCCTAATAACTTAGACGCTGCACGATGTAGTCTAGAAGGCCCTCATAGCTGAGGAAGAGTTGATCAATGGGGGTCAAGGCAGGACTCCTGTGAGACCGATGGGACATGCGACATCTGGTGCACAACAACATCATACTCCAGCTAGAATTTCTTCAAGGTATTGGGATACATCGAGAGGATCCACGTTCATGACACCTCGACGACTAACTCCTTAGCAGGGAACTCCCAATAGGGGACCACTGTAGCATCAACAACAACCGTTAGGCTTGTTTAGTGGAATAGACTAGGGTTTCAAGCTGGTGGGCCAGCAACTTCTACTTTGGGGACTAGGAGTACTGGACTAAAGACTGGATGTTGGACATGTGGAGAGCCACATTACCAGTGTGACTATACGATAGAGAGGGCTAGAGAATCCGGATCAATAGGACCCACTATAGTTGGAGATATGGGAAAGGCCCATAGGATTCACATAGCATTGATTAACCTCCAGGCCGAGCACCAGTTCACTGTGCTCGAGATGTTAGGCACAATCACCGACCAAACTTTTGGTTTTGGATAGAACTAGCTACTACAAAAGATTATGAAAAAGGATGCAAGTTATATGCATTCTTAGCGTTGAACGACAAGGGCATGGAGGAAGTACTAGAAAACTTTCCGGTAGTACGAGATCTTGCAGACATGTTCCCAGAAGAGTTACCCAATTGCCACCCAAAAGAGAGATGGAATTTACCATCGACTTAAAACCTGGAACTCAACTGATAGCAAGGATGCCTTATAGGATGTCAACCCTTAAGTTACAGGAGTTGAAAATGCAAGTGAAAGAGTTGTTGGACCTAGGACTTATACATCCAAGGGTGTCACCTTGGGGTGCCCATGTTATTTTCATACGAAAGAAGGATGGTTCGTGAAGACTCTGTATTGACTACTGTCATTTGAATGAGGCAATGATAAAGAACCCATATTCGTTGCCAAGCATAGAAAATTTCCTCGATTAAGTGAAAGGCGCACCGGTGTATTCGAAGATTGACTGGAGATTAGGTTATCACCAGTTACGAATTAAAGAGGAAGACATACCTAAGACCGCTTTCAAGACAAGGTTCAGACACTACAAGTTTATCATTTGGCCATGAGGATGGACAAACACCCTAGGGGTATTCATGAGATTGATGAAAGGGGTTTTCTGCAAATGCTTGGACAAGTTTTTTAAAGTATTCATTGATGACATATTGATATATTCTTGGATGATGGAATAACATGACAAAAATTTGCACTTGGTACTACAATGTTTACGAGAGAACAATTTATGAGAAATTTTCAAAATGCTCTTCTATCAATTGAGGATTCATCATTTGGGGCATGTTATCTCCGACGAAGGCATCGTTGTGGATATGGTGAAGGTAGAGGCTATGAGGGAATGGCCTGCACTGATGAGCGTACTAGACATACGTAGCTTAATGGGTGTAGCAGGATATTATCGATGGTCTGTTGAAGGTTTTTTTCGAAGATAGCAAATCTGATTACGAAATTTCAGAAGGAAAACAAGAAGTTTGTATGGATCGAGAAATGTGTGGAATCATCTCGAAGGCTCAAGGATATTTTGATGACAACGTCAATACTAAAAGTCCCCTACGGGGATAAGTACTTCTTGGTATGCCCAAACACATCCAAGGAAGGCTTAGGCATAATCTTGATGCAAGGTGGTCAAGTGATCGCTTGCATCTCAAGGAAATTAAGAAGGCATGAAGAGAAATACGCGACGCATGATTTGTAGTTATTGGCCTTTTTGTATGCCCTGAGAGCATGGAGACACTACCTGATTGGATGAAAATTCAAACTGAAAACAAAGCACTATGGTTTGCATAACATTTTTACACAAAGTGACTTGAATGCGCGACAAAAGCAATGGTTAGAACTGCTTAGCAATTACGATTTTGAGATTATCTACATAAAAGGAACAATGAACAAAGTGGCAGATGCATTGAGTCGGAGACCACGCATATTTTTAGTGATACCTCTTTAGATGAATATTCATGAAGGGATTCTAACTATACATCATGACGATGACTGGTATAAAGAGTTTAAGGAAAATACCAGACATGACATCATGTTGGTACCAAAATTTGAGGGATTTACGATGGACAAATGACGGATTAATGAGGTTTAATAACCAGATTTACGTACCACCTAATGATGAGTTGAGAAGTTTGATCTTAAATGAAGCTCATAGAGAAGTGTACATGGCTCATCCAGGAGTCACGAAGATGAGGGCAGACCTTGAACCTTTATTCTTATGGAAAGGAATGAAGGCGGACATTATCAACTACGTGGTGAGATGTCTAGAATGTCAACAAGTAAGGGATGAACATAGACATCTGACATGATTACTACAGCCACACACTATTCCATAATTGAAATGGGAGGTCATTTTGATGGACTTTATCATTTGATTTTTTCTGACAGAAGGAAGGCGTGACTTGATTTTCTTAGTAGTAGACACTCTGACGAGGAGTGCACATTTTATCCCTTTGCGTATAATGTATCAAGTGCCAGACATAGCTAGAGTGCATACAACAACAATGATCAAAGAACCATTAATATGGAGACATTTGAGTTTATTTACGGGAAACCATGTCAGACGCCTTTGAGTTGGGATCAACTTGAGGATAGGGTCTTGGTAGGACCAGAAGCGGTCCAAGAAATGGAAGAGAAATTGAAAACGATAAGACAAAGGATTAAATAAGCGCAAAATCGACATAAGAGTTATGTTGATGCGCATCACATTGACCATAGTTATGAAGTTGGTGATGAAGTCCTCTTGCGGGTGAAACTGCACAAGAGTTTGATCAAGTTTGGAAATGATGTTAAACTCTCTCCTAGATTTGGGAACCTTTCGAAGTTGTGGAAAAGAAAGGGCCCGTGGCCTATCGACTAGCCTTGATTGATTCTTTGAGGCGTATGCTCGATGTTTTTCATGTATATGTTTTGAAGCATTATGTTAGTGATCCTACACATGTGATTGACATGATTTCCTTACAGGTGTCAGACGAGGGTGCGCTCACAGTGGAGACAATATTCATTCTCGACCATCAGATTCGACAGCTACGGTGTCGAACAATCGATCAGGTCAAGGTCTAGTGCGACAATTATAGTCCACACTCGGCTACCTGGGAGGACACATATGATATGCACCAACAATTTCCATTTTTGTTTGATAGTTAGACATATTAGATCTTGTCAGATACTTATTTACTGCACCTATACTGTGAAACTTTGGGATGAATTTTAAAACAAGAGGGGGTGTATGTAACATCCCGCTCTTGCACGCATGTGATTTGAATTATTCTTTCAAGACACTTGCATGCAAGTGATCCAATTTTGTATATGGTTGTTTGTTTCACTTATGGATTTAAATGATGATGTTGTTGGATTATGATGTTATTTTATTTGATATCTATGTATAGACATGTGTTATTGACAGTTTTCTCCTGAGTGTGCAGGACACTCGACAAATTGAGGATGTCGATGGCATCAAGGGACCTCCTTGTACTCTAGATCAAGGCAGGGAGTGAACAATATATGGTTGGCTATTTCTATTTATACATATGACCGAATACATTATAATGTTGTTTATGGATCGTTGACAGTGTTTCTTTGATGGATGCAAGCTGATGATTGATTTCTAATTAGACTCACATAAGGAGTAAAGGGGCCATGAAAAACAACCAGTTATTGAGGGAGAGGTGTGGCAACATCATTGCCACAACCTACTAGCACTCCTGTCGTGGCTTGAATTGTAGGTTAACGATTACCTAGTTCGAGAGATCCATGATGCCATGAGGGCAGACTGAGACAATCACTGACGAAGATTCTAAGGGGCGTGCAATAAGGAAGGGTCATTATTCCTTAGAGGCCCTTAGTCTCTCACAAAGTCACTTGATGGAGTATTGATTCCAAGGGTTGGACAACTACAAAAATCAGTCAACAACGAATGAAACCCTTGGAGGATGTAGTGTGTCTTGAAGGGCATGTTTCATAAATAAAACTTGAATGAAGGCGAGTGGTACCCTTGGAATACACAGTGCATCTTGACGGGAATGTCGCAATTTTTAATAAAGTTGACTCAATGAACCTAGGCTCCTAAGAAACAATAATTTGTTTTGACTATTGTCTGACTTAAAAATAACTAATAAATGGGTAATTTTTTTAATTATAAAACCCCCTTAAAAATTCTAAGCCTAGTTTAAAAATTTTAAGCCTAAGTCTAAATTAGGTAAGAAGACTAAAACTAATTAATAAATTAAATAAAAGGGGGATGAAGAAAAATCAAGTTAAGAATTAAAAAAGAGAAATATTTTATCTAAATATTTAATTACTGATTATGTGCAAGAAATGCTAAATTGGAATTAAGATAAGAAAAAAAAAGAATGTAAAAAGGAATGTGGAAGCATAGAGAGGAATCTAGTCTAGTCTAACTAAAGAACTTTCCTAAATTAAACACAACTAAGTTTTAGAAGGGCGTCAGTCATTAAAATAGAAATAGAGGGAATAAAGGGACAACTAGGAGTGATTTTAGGAGCGCTTTTAGGATGGGTGATGGAATTTGACATTTAATTAAATTAAATAAGTGAATTTATTGGTGCAACTAAGGGAACGGGTGACAAGTGTACGGGGGAGATAATTCCTATTAATTTTTACTAAAACAAATTAAATGTACAAATGGCAAGTGGTCACTAAGAAAAACTCCATAAAAGTAATGACTGATAAGCGGAATGGGGCATGACTGGTATGCGTAAAGTTATGTTGTCAAAATTCATTTCACTGATTTTTCTTGTGGGAGTTGGGATACCCAGCTCAAAAGAGAGAGTGGTAGCTCAACCTTGTGAGGTGAGATGTGAGCTAGATTTTTCTCTAGTTTCGTGTGCATGGCCCCTTTGGGACTCGAGTGTCTAAGGGGGAAGAAGAGTACCCCTAGCATTCACTGGGAGGTACCGGTGAGGTCTTCACGATTAGCAAACGGAGGAAGGAATGCCAGATGCCAGAGGACATCTTCGAGAGTGCCATCGCTGAAGGACATTTTTGATTCTCTGTCATCGATTAAGGTATTCCTTTTTGAAATTGTAATCGTTTTAAGATAAATTATATTGTAATAGCTCTTAGAAATTCGTCGAATTGCGTGGAAATTTTGAATAATTGATTGATAAGTCCCTTGATGGATTGTGAATTTTAGACAGACTAATGGTTGCTTGTATATATATACATCTGTCAGTTCCAAGTTTATTTGGTCATCGTAGTAGTGATACATATCCGAAATTATTTAATTCTTTAGTCCTTACAATTGCGATTTATGATGTGTTGGAACATGAATTTTTTTTCGAGAAGATTGGCTCTTGAATCTCTTACCACCTCACCTCTACTGATCTTGAATTCAATTTAGAGAATGAAACTCCCTTGCCTTATTGTATAGTTTAGAATTGGAGATTCTCCCTTCTTCATTCCCAGACTGATTTGGTTGTGTAATAATAAATTGATGTTTTTTTATTGACTTTAGTTGGGTGTTTAGAGTTCTTCCAGCTGTGTCAACCATCTCGCCCATGTTTCAATGAATGAAATGACCTAGTTAGGCTCTCAAGACGGGTCCAGATATGGGCTAGCGCCTTCCCTTGCAACTTCCTTTTTTTTCGATTCACCCCGTTTTATCAACTTATTAGGGAGACGGTTGAATGAGAGATGGATTCTCTCACCCTTTACCATTATTTCAGAACCCTCCTGGGATGCTTGGCATACCCTCCTATGCACTGTGTAGGTTTGTTGCAAGTTTGTATTGTTGGGTCTTTTTTTCTTTTCCCTTGTGAAGGGTTCGAACCCTAGGCTAGAGGTGCACCCTCCCCTCCTCAGATAATATTCCATTTTCAGGCTGCTCCTGTGCCCACCCATCTATTGACAGAGAAAATTGGGCAACAATGCACCCTCTCTGGTATCCTTTGTGACAGAGAAAATCGGGTAGCAATGCACCCTCTCTAGTCTCCTTCTTGACAGAGAAAATATGTCAGCCATTGCGCCCCTCTCTTTCTTCCTTGGATAGAGATTTCGGGTGTGAATCTGGGCACCCTTCCCCCTCACTCCATCTACTAGCTAAACTTGGGCTCCACTTGCGCATCCCTCTCCGCTTAGAAGGTTTCTATGGCATCAATTTCACCCAGCCCCCTTATCTGAATTATTTCGGATTGGACTTGTGTCTCTGCGCCTTCCCTCACCGTCTCTGCTAGCCGTCTTCAAGACTCGACGTTTACTCAACAACTTACCTTTTACTACTTAGCGTCTTTTCTGATCTTACTCAAAAAAAATTCTTCCTTTCGCAGCAAATTTACCTGGTTACTCAATGTTTTTATGTTTTATAGACTTCTGAAATGTATCCCACTCTTTTACAATTTTGTCAGTTATTTCCCTCCACTTAATTACATGAGTGAGTTTTTCTAATTTTTTTAATCCTTATGCTCGTGTTCTCGTTTTTTCCCCTACGGGTCTTGAGAAGGGACCCTTAGAAATCAGTGCACATCCATTTATGAGTTAGATGATTAATAACCTTAATTAATTCATGGTGCTTCATTAATTTCTTTCTCAAGTTCATTTTTGTATAAAGTTGAATTTGGCAGGCACGGTTGAGTTACTATTGTCAAACTTTTCTTAGATACTTAGATTCTCCTAGCTGTACTTATACCACACTTAATTGGGATTCACATATAAAAATAAAAACCTTATGTTGGGTGATAATTGTATTATATAGTTGAATTCTCTGGAATCTACTACCATGTGAATTCCAAGACGTATTAAGAGATTACCTTACGGTAAAATGTAAGAAGGGTTAGGGTAGTGACTGAGAAGTTAGCAGTTGGGAACCTAAAGGTCTAGGCATGTTTAGTAATGGGGAATTTCTAATTTGTTACATCATTAAATCAAATAGGTGTTGTGGTGGGAAATCCCCCTACGGACTAGCATTTAGGGTTATATTATGCATGCAGATAAGACCGAAAGAATCCTACTTTCTACCGTCGTCCCAGACTTAATCCCCATTTATTTCAAGAAAATACATGGTCATATGAACATACCTTGTTCTGGACGTTCAATGTCGATCCTTCTTCATGCTTGATCACTTATTGGCAGCTATCCTCTCAAGACTATCCTACGTACAAAACAAACAACAAAATCTACATGCATTTGTTCTACAGATTAATGGGTTAGATATTCAAACATATATTTGCTAAACTATGAAGAACTCATATAGTGGGACGAGAAAAGCATTTCTTTATTATTAACTTTAATGAATCAACTTACAATGTCGAGACCGACCACTGCTCCGTGAATCCTAATCCTGGGCTCCTCTTCAAATGTCCTCCAACTTCTTTGCTTTGTATCTCTCTTTGCACAAGGATGGCTAAAGGGTTGGGACAATGGGAATGTGCAATTGGGTATATTTTCTTTACTCTTATTCTCCTCTTCCAAATGGGACCCCTAACCCTTCTTTTATAGGCTAGAAGAAGCTAGGTATTTGGACAAACCCTCGACCATGCATGGCCGGGAGTTTCAGTTAACTCACCCAAAGTTGTATGTCATGTCTGAAACTTTTCTTTTTTCGTGCTTTTGTAGGTCCACATGGGTTGTTTTAGGTCAGCTAGTATGTACATGCATGCAGTAATGGAGTAGGGTGTGTGGGCCCTTATAAAAGAGGTTTTTTAAAAGAGTTGTTCAACAGTGCTTTGGAAAAGAAGGGATCTGATATGGCCTGATGCCAAGTAAGCATATATGGTGCAAATTAGGGTTATAACAGATGCCCCCTAATGTGTGAGGTTAGAAGAGCATCTGATTGCCGAAATACATTACCAATATTTACTGATGTGCCGAACAAGTGAGCCCAGAGACCAGCAACCGGGAGGCACATTCTGCAAAATAACAAATGTCTCACCGAGGCGGGCATACCCATGCTTAGGATAAACTAGAATCATGGCTACCAATCAAATACACTATATATCCATGTCAAATAACTATATAAAGTGTAGCCGCAAACAATACATAACGGAGCTACATCTCAAAATAAAAAAGATATACATATAGAGTATCCATCTTCTAGAAGCTGATACGACCTGATGGCTAGAGATGAGATCTTCAGAGCTGGAGAAACAACTTCAAAGTATTCAAGACTCAAGGTAGGAGTGTAATAAGAGCGTACAACTTCACTACCCAGAGGTCTTCGACAGCTCGTCAGTCATGGACTAGATAATCTTGATGATCAGACTGAAGGCTTCATTGATTTCGAACAAGGACTTGATTGGACATTTAGGATGGTCGGGTATGAGGGCAAGAGATAAATTTCAGAGGGGATGACTCAGGCTTGGTAGAAACTTCCCTTGGACAACAGCATGAAAAATGATGAGACTTAGGAAACATGGCATTAATCATAAGTTTATGAAGCAAGAGGCAACACAAACTCTCCATATGTTTGGAAGAATAACCAAATGGAGGAGGACACAACTCTATGTAGCGAGAACAACTTCCTAAGGTCATATTACATCCCATAGTTTGACGAACAAATGTTCAAATGTGATTTATCCAAGGGYGACTCATTATGCTGCCAATAAAGAAAATACTTTTCCCTTCCTCTTTTTGGGGTATATTTGATTTCTTTGTCTTTTTCAATAATTTTGGAAAAAAGAATAAAGGAATGTTACGTTACAATGGAGGAATGAGTGTTACAAGCATACAAGTTCAAGGCACAAGGACAAGACTGATGTTTAGAATAATGATACTCGAGAAAAATCCTCCGGGGGCCAAGGGTGTTAAGACACAGAAGCAAAGTGCTACAAGGTTGGTGTATAAGGTATGCAAATACGGTTAACAAAACACACAATGGTAATGTCCTTTGATGTAAGTTTAACGAGCCCAGAGAATGTAAGATCGATGGTTTTTCATATTTAGAGAGTCTGAAAAAACGTAAAAGGAGACTCCATTAGGGTACCTTTTTCGAAGGTAGTCTAGTTGGTTCGAAAAAGGGGTAAACTAGCACCGACAAGATGTCTATTCAAAACGATTTTAACAAGTGTGAGAAAGACAAGATCACTCGACCATTTTTTCATTTTTAAGGAGTTTGAAAAAAGCTTAACTATGGACACCATCATGAATGTTCTTTTGGACCAGTTTGACGAGTGTGAAAGAATAAGGTCACTCGATGATCTTTTCAATTTTAGGGAGTTTGAAAAGAGCTTAACTATGGACTCCATGGGGGTTCCTTTTTTGTAAGTTTAGTCCCTCGGGCCCGAAAAAATGGTAAAATTATACCTGAGAGTACTCTTCTAAAGAACATAAATTCCATAGAGTATACCTTTGTTCATACCATTGACTTTCCAGAATGAAAAGGGGGTAAACTACCGTCGGACAAACGTGACTTCAAATTTTAGTTTAACGAGCGTGAAAGGCCACAAGATCCCTCGACAATGTTTTCATGTTTAGAGGGTGTAAGGTAGCTAGAGAGGTAGTGGGGGGCCCCAGAGGGCCCATAGTGATAATAGTGGAGGTCATTCAATGTAAGGTGGATTAGGTCCACTATATTATTAAATAAGGCCCACTATGGTATTTAGATATAATAAATGGGTAATTAGATATAATAAATATAAGAGGATTTCTTAGAAGGTTCTACTTTTAGAAGATTCCTCCTCTAGAATGTTCTTAGGTGATGGTAGCACTATATAAAAGGGTTCAAGAAATGTAATGAGACATGAAGAGAATTATTATATTGTGAGCTATAGGTCAATAGGAGGATGTCGCCTCGAAGACGAAAGTGAACAGGAGAGGATCCCTTCCATAATAGGATCCATTGTATGGTGTTTCCCTACCTCAAGGGTTTGGTAATAATAAAGTATGGTTTCTTATATCTTGATTTGTGGATTTATTGTGTATTCAGTATTTGTGGTGATTATATTTGTAGATCTATTGGGTTCTTAACAAGTGGTATCAGATCACTTTCCTTGGTAGACATTGTGGGAAAATATTTTTTATTTTTGCAGATTATTTTTTCGGAGAAGAAAAAAGAGGGCCGTGACATTCCATAAATTTTTAGTATATTTATATGAAAAATTTGCAAACACAGGTTGTATATCTGAGTTCCTCTAAAAAAAAAACCCAAGTTTAAAAAAAAAAACGTCCGAAACGGAGTCCGGAAAGTCAAGATATTGAAGTTTTAAAATCTGCAATTTTTAAGGGTTTTTTCTGCGGACGGAGGTGTGATTTTTATTTTTTTATTTATGTAGCATCTGGAGGCCGAATTTTCCCAAATAAATTACATATCTGAGTTCCTCTCACAATTTCACCCAATTTCAAAAAACAAATCAGCCGAAACTTAGTCCGGAAAGTAAAGTTATGAGCATTTTAAATTCAACAGTTTTTCAGAGTTTTTTTGGAAAACGTCGTGATTTTCTGCAGTAACTTATTGTTCTATTTTTTGGGTTTTTTCATGATGGATGTGGGACTGAAGAATTCCGAAGCATTCATAGGGTTCTCATATGGTTATTTCCTCTCAAAACCTCAAGGGAATTCTTGAAGAATTCAAATCCAAATTGCGTGACACATTGGATGCTAGATTGCATGACCTTGCAAATGGTCTCAATGATAGTTTCCGTAGTATTCGAGATTCATTGGATAACATGCAACATATATTTCTTATGGCGGACATCAAGGATGAATATAATCAAGAAATAAATGCTTGGTATGATTTTGAGGCCGATTGTGATGATTGGTATATGGATAGTTGTCATTTCTGGAATGACAACCACTTTCATATTTTATTTGATGACTCTAATCCACCTTTTGTAGAGAGCATCAATATGACAAATCAAGAGCCAATGATTATTATTGGTGTCCATCCTACATATTCTACAGTCGTATTATTCCTTCCAAATTCTGCTACGACCCTTTTCCACTATGTGGATGGATATTCTTATTTGGATCCACATGACAGGTGTCAGTCTTTGGAGTATCATTTTGAGTTGGTTATTGGGTTCCAAAATATTCCACGGGGAGTTCACATGAGCACTTGGACATGGGGCCCAGGCTTACAATGGTGGTTGGACTAATTTAGCATGGTGGCTTTCCTTTCTACATGGGACCTTGGTTCTCCAGTCTTCTTCAGCATTATGGTCCACAATTATCCATGGGACCCTAGTATATGTGTTCGTGCTCGAATCATCGCCGTGTGAGCAAGAATGGGAGCACTAGCATGCCCTGTTGGGCTCAGCAAGGCAGAAAAGGTTTGCTGTGGATCAAAATGGGTTAACAGAGAATATAAAACCAAACGAAATAAAATCTACCTAAGAACTGAAAAGCAAATAACATTACAACCATAAACAAAACTTAAAACGTGAGACAAGGGAGTTCCCAGTGGTTTCAAGGCTTGATCTATTAACAAAAACCAAAGCACACGCTGTGG
>SNQJ01S0175152.1:4157-20040 GCA_010110895.2 Picea sitchensis | reverse complement strand
TTGTGCTCCATGACCCATGTGCACTAGAGTGCTAATAGCCCAAAAAGACATCAATGCTTCGCTTTTGTATTGGTATATTGTTTCTCCTATTTGGTATGGGTGAACCAATGCTCCTATACGGTGTAGGTGCATCAATGCTCTTCTTTAGGTATGGGTGCACTAGTGCTTCTAATACACCAAATCACTGAACAATAATGTCTCTAATGCTTGAGACTAAGAAATAAAGAAACTATATTGATGTCCACAATATACCAGTAGCACCAAGAAAAGCTACACAAAATTAAGTAAGAACTACATCTTATAGTTTCGTGGTTTTCATCGATTTGGTCACATGTAATTAAGCTTTCCCAAAATACAACCCTGATTATTACTCGAATACTAGTTCTTTGCTAAATAAAATTTTAATTCCCAATGATCATATTTCCCCCTCCAAATTCTTCCTTACTACCATCTTAATATGTCAGTTCAATATTTTCCACAGAACAGATAGTGGAACATTTTTCTTCCTACACAAATCCAATAAGGTTATTACCCTCCTATGCAGATATGCCTTCATATACCTCTTTGTTCCGGATTTCACATTGTAAAAAAGGGATGCCTGCTTCATGTTGATGGGAGAAATCGACCGTCCGTCAACTGGAAGAGTGGAACCGGTCCGGGGTTGTCTAATAACCCAAGCCATTTGGGATGAACCACCCTGAAGGGTTTAGCAACTCCGTTAGCCGATCTAAGGTCCTAAGAAAACAAAAAAAGAAAAGCTATACTAAACTAACTAATCTAACTAAAACTAAATACTAAACAAACTAATAAACTAACCTAACTAAAACTAACTATTAAACAAACTAAAACAAAAATTAACTATTCTATATATACAATCTACTAACTAATACTATACTAACTCTAACTAATTAACTATTTAACTACTAATGGAAATATAACTTATCCACAAAATGTACAATATCTACAATTTACAGATTTGAATAAAACCTGAAAAACTCATTTGCATTCTGCCCTAAGATAGAGAAAGATATTTTTTGTTGATTTTATAATTTTATGAACAAGAAATAAAACAAAAACAAACTAAACTAAACAACTAATACACTAATTCTAACTACACATCTATCTAAACATATATCTTACTAAACTACTTAAATTATACTAAACAAATTAACGAAAATAAATCACAAACTGACCTGGAGAAATGCTCCAGATTTGTCCTGTGTATGATGATTGTTTTAACTGATCGGAGGGAGGAAACCCGCACTGAATTATCCAGGAGCTTCTCGTAAATGATAGCTGCAGTGCTCTTCAATATAATTACAGGACAAACAAGACATAAAAAATTTACAACAATTTTATGGTTTATAAATATTCACAGTTAGATAAACCTATATGCAAAGACTTATACAGAATAATTCAATTGATGAAGAAGGGAAATCTGTCATTCATTGACTGAATCAAATAATTTTTGTATTTTTAAGTATTGAAAGAAATCAGATATGGATGAGACATTAATTAATTCATATCATTCTGCAATAGACTATGATAGCTAAAGTAGTCCATAATCAACTGGAAAGCGACATGCATAAACTTGAAACAAAAGATTGATATTATGAAAGCGAAAGCTCTAGCAATAACATCAACTCCTATCTCAGTTTGTATTAGAAATCCATAGCCTGGTTCTCCCACAAGTGAGGATGATCCTTATTACAAAAATAATAAGTATTTAAAGACCTTCCACAGGGTAAAACATCCCTGTGGAAGTTATCAAAACTGTTTACATAAAATCTGGGAAGATATCCCAAGTCTGACTAAACTAGGAACCTAAAATAAAACTAAAACACACAAATATCTCCTAGACTGTCCAGCATATCCAATGCAATTCAGATGTACCTGAAAGGTGTTCAAAATGGACAAGTTAGAAGGGTATTTTATTAATAAAATGATAAAAAATCTAATTCTATAGACTAGCTACAGAATCTTGTGATTCTATAGCTGGTCTAAATAAGACACAGAATCAACATTAAAATCAATTCAAAATCTTTTAAAGAATTAAATTCAATTAACATCCAATAGCTATTTGAAAACGAATCATTGAAATTGAAATTGTTATACCATTTTGAAATCAAACAAGACCAAGATCAATCAAATGATTACAGAGATAGGTGTACTCTGTTTCGTTTGTTGCCACAAAGTTGGGTGAACAAAATCATATCGAACAACAATGAAATCGTTTCATATCAAATTGAAATCGATATAATTAAAACAAATCATAGGCAATTGTAATGATGCCTCATAAACATGAGACACGATCGAATCCAAACAAGATCATTTTCAAATTGTTATAATCGTATTGACATAACAAACGATTCATGCCACGAGTGGATTAACTCAAACTGGCGCGTAAAATCAACTCAAATGAAATCATAATAGGATCAATTAGTTGGTAACAGAGTTCGTAAGAATTATCCGTTCGTTTGTTATTACAAATTGGGGTAAACAAAATCAATTAACCTTGATCAACATCATTTCTTTCAAACGAATCATAACCAGATTTGATAGAGATAACAAAGTCAATCAATTCGTTTTGCAAATTAAAATCAAACAGAGCAGCATTAATGATACAAATCTAACTCATGAAAATGATCGAACTAACTGAAGATACACAGCAATCCAATCAAGCGAATCGAACAGCTAGAGCTTAACATGGTCATTGCTAATCAAAAACCTTCCATGATTCGGGCATGAATATCGCTTGCACATGCTTTAAATGAGAGTATTGTTTCCATAAAAACAGGGTCATTTTTTCCAAATTGGAAACGATCAGAGTTGTATTCCTGATTTGATTAATTATATGAAACATCATATTAAAAAATCGTAACAACCAAACTCACGAAATCGTTCAACAATCACGGCATACAAACTATAATGAAATCAAATCAAAACATGATCGTATTCTAAATCTATCATGAAAACTTCTTGTTCAAAGTAGATACAAAACAAATCCAATTGAAAACAAACCATCAATTTCGTTAACTCAATCAGACAAACGAACAAATCAAATCCAATTGAAAGCCAATCAAATCCGATAAAAATCTATCAGTGACTAAACTGGGAATGATCAAATCATGTATCCAAATCGAAATTTCATTTATTTTTAGAAAAGCGAAAAATATACAGGATGAACACATTATGACAGAGCCATTTCAAAATATAAACAAAGCTATTCGAAAACCAAATTCGAATCATTATATTAATCCTGGTCATTCACAAAACTAAAACGATATCAAAATTCATACCTGTATGACAAGTAGACGGCTTGATCATGACATTTTAGAGTTGACAACGGCTGTAGCTGATTCAACATTCTTGAAAATGATGGAACCGGTTGTTTTCTGCTTCCTATCAGTTGCTTGAAGTTTGTCTCTTTGACTGGTCAACACTGCAACTTGACTTTCCAGCGATTGGATTTTCGATTGAAGTAGAGGAATGCCTATATAGTATCATTCCAACCACAAATCACATTGGTCATAGGATGGTTGTGTGGGCTTCGAAAGTGCAGGTGAGGGTTTGATTACATTGCCAAGGGTTTCGTTAGGCAGTTTGATCCCAGGGTAGCTAGGATTATTCTTTAAGCAAGGGGGAAGATTCGACACGAAATCATAAGGTGACGAAACCATAATGATAATTAAAAGGTAAGCGCAATGGGCATATCGACAAGGAAAATAATGACAGTTCAAATAATGATTTTAATGTGACTTCAAAAGACCAAAGTTTCACGCTTACAGTCATGAAAACAAAATGAAAGTAAATGTGCAAATGTCGCAAAAATAAAAGTATCGTTTATTTGAAAATTGCGACGAAAAAATAATGTTTGAAAAACATTGGTGTAGGCTGCTTATTAGTCAGTGGAAAAATGTGAATTGGCTACCAACAATGGTGACAGACTGGTAGAAGCAGTTATCTCTGCCAAAAGGAACAAATTCAGATTAGGACAACAAAGATAATTCCAACTCAAAAATAACAACCAAAAAATTGTATAAACATCATCATTAACCAATTATTCCAGCAGTGTTTTAAAAGATGAAAATTGATAACAGTCTTAAGACCAACGAATCATGATATTAAAGATAAAATCTCCAATACTATTGACAGAGCCACTGCTGCCAACAGGCGTCCATAGCCTCGACAGGGTTTCCATTTAACCCACTCTAATATCTGTATCCTCCCAAGAAGTTCTAGATCAGAATAAAGGACATTAAAGAGGTTTCTTATTTACAAATTTTCATATACCCGACATTGCTTCGCTGCCAGTGGGCCTATTCAGTACCCCGACGAAGTTGCCTTGGTGTCATGCATGCAATTACCCGCTGCCATCAGACCTGTTCAGTATCCCGACGGGTTTGCAAGCATTTCCCACAGCTCTTCTTAATAATTTATTTTGTTTTGTTTTTTCAAAGATATATAGTTGAGCGGGGTGACACTGAAAATCATGATATTTTAGCATAATTTTTCAGACCTCATCTGAATTTTTTAGAACTGTCCTTTATTTAAATCCAGAGATGTTTTATTTACAAAAACAACTTCCTAAGGCAGAGAGACATCTTCTGAATCATTCCCTTAAGGAATAGGGACATCGTAAAAAGATAATAGATGACCATGACAAGCTTTTCTTAGAGATCGAAATCAGTCAACTCCTTTCAAAAAACAAACTTTTCCAACACAGATATAAACTTCAGTAATATACTATTGATGTTTGTACAAATTTCTCAGAAGTTATTCCAGCGAAGGAATTTTCTATTGTCTTTGTCTGAAGAGCTCGGTACACAGGTATGTGTATTTTCCAAAAACACAAACTGATAAATTAAAAGAAAAATCAAAAAACAGAAAGCAAACGAAAAAGCAAACAGAAGCAAAATATGTACATAATATACAAGGGTTGTTATCAAGCAAAGTATCTTTTCAGGGCTTGGCCATTCACCGGATAGGTGTTAAGATGCCCTTCAAGATTATGCAATCGAAAAGAACTGGGACCCAACTTTTCAGCAATTAAAAACGGTCCAAGCCATAAGTTTTGAAATTTAGTGTGTTCTCCCTTTCCCTCATGTGGTTTGTCCCATTTTAGGACGAGGTCACCTACTTCAAAATTCCTATCAGAAGCAGAGTTAGAATCGAACCAGCTTTTAACCAATAGTTGATGTTTATCTAACTTATGTTTAGCTTGGGATCTTACCTCTTCTAGCTTCATCAAATCGTTAATTCAGTTTTCTAAAGGGGGACAATCTTCTTCTTGGACTTTGTGCGACAATTGAAGTGAAGGAAGAAGAACGTGAGGTGGCAGAATTGCTTCTCTGCCATAAATGAGAAAAAAGGGGGAGTTACCTATAGCAGATTTTGGTGTTACCCTATCAGCCCATAACGTGTTTAACATTGCATTGTGCCAATTCTTGTGATTTTCAACCACAGTTCTCTTGATGATTTTAATCATGTTCTTGTTTGTCAATTCTGCCAATCCGTTGCCCTGGGGGTAATAGCTAGTAGAATACTTCAACTTAATTCCTTTTTCCAAAGAAAACTCGCTCATATCAAGAGAAGAAAAGTAAGAAGCATTATCGAATACTAAACAGTCAGGGATATCGAAACGAGTGATAATATTCGAATTTAGAAAGGCAATAACCTGACTGGTGTTGACAGTTCTTAACGCAGCAGCTTCAGACCATCGGGTAAAGTAATCTGTGGCTGTCACAATAAACTTGTGCTATTGTGAGGATGGGGGGTTGATTGGACCTATGATATCAAGGCCCCACTACTGAAAAGGAGAATCTACTGAAACGGGCTGCAAAGGAAAGGCTGGTTTTTGTAACCACCTTGATGCTTTCTAACAAATCATACATTTACGACACAAGGCATGGGTGTCTCTAAAAAGCATGGGCCAGTAATAGCCGGATCTCAAAACCTTATGGGAAGTGTTGTCACCACCAAAATGACCACCAGCTTCTCCTACATGCAACTCGAACAAGACTTTTTCTGCTTCGACTTTTTCAAGACAACGCATCAGTACGCCGTCAAAACTTTGATGAAACAGGATACCATTAACCAGATGAAAGGAGGTAGACTTTAATCTCAATTCTCTTCTTTTAGCGGGATCCAGGTGATGGGGGGATGACCCATGTTCAAGACAGAATCTTATATCATCATACCAAGGACTGACAGGGTTTTGTGTGCAACAGATTAGACCTTGATCGTGTTGTCCTAGGTTTGACGTATCGCTTTCTTCTTGCTGTCCTGTTGCTGAATCATCAACTAACTTACATAACCCTTGGCCTCTCACTATCTAATATGGGGTGATTTCTAAATCGTACTCCTTCAAGGAGGTGACCCAGTTAGCTCTCTTTTCTCCTAGTTCCTTCTGCACTAACAAGTTCCTGATGGCTGGGTAGTGGACAATGACTTTTGTCCTTGACTTCAAAAGATAGGACCAGAAGTGATTAACTGTGTTGAAAACAATGTAGGCTTGCCGATCTACCACTAGGTAAATAAGTTCAGTGCCTTTGAAAGAAGAACTCATAAAGGCAATGGGTACTTCATTTTTCTCGGCATTCTTTTGGGTTAGGACAACGGCATAGGAATGGTCAGAAGCAAAAGTGTAGAGTGTAAAGTCTTGAGAAAAATCTGGGCTCATGAGAGACGGAGTGTCTATTATGGCCTTCTTTATTGCATTAAAATCTTGGTTTTCTAGGGGTCCCCAGTGATATTGGGTGTCTTTCTTAATCAAGTTCTGCAAGGGTCTGACCATTTCGGAGAAGCTGGGGACAAATCTTCTCACGAAGTTAATCTGGCCTAAGAAAGACTGCATAGATTTTTTGGATGTAGGAGGGGGAAGTTTTGTGATGACTTGAGTCCTTTCGGGGTCAATAATCATCCCTTCACTAGAAACAATAAATCCCAAGAGTTTACCCTGTTCTACTGCAAATATGGATTTTTTAGGATTCAAGGAGATGCCGTATTTACGACATCGTAGTAGGATGGCTCGTAAGTGAGCTAGATGATCGTTTTTATTTTTAGAAAATACAGTCACATCATCTAAGTAAACTACAACAGATTGATTGATTAGGCCTCAGAAAGCAATGTCCATTGCTCTCTGAAAAGTAGCACCAGCATTAATCAATTCAAAGGGCATTTTACGATAAGCATAAGTGCCCCACGGAGTACAGAAGGTATTTTTAAGTTGGTCTGGTGGAGACATTAGGACTTGGTTGTACCCCGATAAACCATCCAGTAAAGATAGCCTCTCGGAACCAGATACCTGTTGAAGGATCTGTTCCATGGGAGGGACAGGATAGTTGTCTTTATCAGACCCCCTATTAAGGTTTCAGAAATCGACGCAGAGTCGAATTTCCCCACTTTTCTTCCGGACTGGGACAAGGTTAGAAACCCATTGAGTGTGCCTAATAGGAAAAATTATCTTAGCATTTAGGAGCTTATTCAATTCTTTTTGAACGGTCGGTTCGAGTTTAGGATGCATTTTCCTCAGTTTTTGTTGAAAGGGTAAGGTTTGGGGCTTCATCGGGATGACATGCTGTATGATGTTGGGGTCAAAATTTTTAAGGTCATCATACGTCCATGCAAAGACATCTTTAAATTCTTTGAACAATTTAATAAATGCATCTTTTTCTTGTTGAGAACATCCCAGCCCTAGATTAATGCACTGAGGATTTTCATTAGTTCCTAAGTTCACTTTTTCATATGATAATGAGGAACTATTGGTTTTACAGTTGACCGTCTTTTTAAATTTACCTTGAAGATCATAAAAATTCTCTAATCTAACTGCAGATTTAGGGATCGAGTTTACCATATCCTATGACGATTCAGGAGTTCTCAGATCTGGTATTACCGTGAAATCGTGCAAATTGTCATCGTGTGTGCATTCATCTATCACCGCGCCTTGAAAAGTTTCTTCCATGTGTAGAAAGTTAATAATCTGCTGATCATCGTCAAATACTCTCCAGTTCGTGATGTTGTCGAGGACGGATGGCCGAAATAGCAGCTCAACAGAGAATGCATCTGGGGACAAGCCTTCTGCAGGGAGAAGTTTAGAAGCTACATTAGCTAATAAATCTGCTTCAGAGTTATTCAATCTAGGAATATAATTTATATTGAAAGCAGAAAATTTATTCATTAAATTCCATACCTCAGACTGGTAGCTTTTGAGATGCGGAGAAAGATAGTGGATAGAGTCTCTTACCTGTCTAACCACTATTTCAGAGTTGCCAAAGACGGTTAAATTTTGAATGTTCATATCCAAATATTTTCTGAGACCTTGCAGTAAAGCCTCATATTCTGCAGTATTGTTAGTACATTCAAATTCCAACCTACATGTTATCAATGTTTTGTTACCTGCTGGATCGATAATGACGCATCCTACTCTAGCTCCTTCTTTGGACTTTGACCCGTCGAAATACAGAGACCAAATTTGATTTCCATCAAGCATATGAGACCCTTGCGTGGAAGCTGCTGGCTGCATATATGCTACAATCTTGGACTGTTGTTCTGGATTGGTGGTAGGTGAAGCCTTAGCCATGAAATTGCTGAAGAAGGTGTCCATCCCTTGTACTTTAGGTAAATCGACAGAAGGTTTAAATGGTTCATTGGGATCGTTCAAATATGTGACCGTGAACTTAAGGTAGCACTCACGATTTACTTTGATTTTATTAGGCTTGCCATTCTCTGGAAGCCATAGATGGGACCAATCTGTCGTGAAATAATCGTGTAGCTACTTCGACTAGTCCCTGCTTAAAAACAAACCATACACTTCTGGAATATCCACAACAATTATATCAATAACTTGATGAACCTTGGGGTTAGATGATAATCTAATAAGCACATTCTTGAGTTCGCCTATAACTTTAACATTAGTCTGATCAAGTTGTATGATTTTTAAAGTCGAGGTTTCAACTTCAGCGTTAATATTTTGGAAAATAGACCAAGGCATCACATTGGATGACGCTTATGAGTCTACCATAGAATTGTGCACGTTTCTATTAAATATTTCGAAAGTTAACAAAAACAGAGGTACATTTTTGCGAGTACTAAGAGTGGTAGCTTGTGGCTTTTTACTCGTAGTTTCTAAAGCTACTTTATCTACATTATTTACATTATTTACATTATTTACATTACTTACAGGAAGGCTTCCTTTATCTTAAGGATCAGGATTGTTTTTAGTGGAAGTCTTCTGGGGAAATTTGTTCTGCACAACCTTGTTACCATTAGAATTACCATTTTTTCCATTCTCCAAGATATTCTATAACATTTTTTGTAGCAGAAATGGAAACTTCAATAACTCATAAATAGAAATGTTAGCCCTTAAATTTTTAAGATCTTCAACTATATCATAATCTAAGTTGGGGTTCACATTACTCTGTTTAGTCTCATCTGATTTAGATTGCTTTGGAGGCGAAGTTGTAGTGTTTTCGGAAGAAGGTTTGTTTGATGTCTTACTCCTGGTATTATAGGGGTGTACTTTCTCGAAGTTAGCTTGAAAGATGCTATCCGAGAAGTGTCCAATAATGTTTGGAGAAGACTCTTCTTCCTAAACTGTCTCTTGTTCAACTACCTCCTCAGGAATCTCAGGAGGCATCAAGTTATCTTGGGCTTCTAGAATTGTTTGAAGGGTGCATTGTAGACTTTCTAGATTCAAGCCTTTGATGGTTGGATTAGGTCGGTTGGTATAAAAAGGCTTTCGGAATGGGGGTTTGTAGGGCCCTTTACTCGAGGAAGCTTCTTCGGTCGTCCTTTTTAAGTCTATAACTTGATTTGATAGCTTTAGAACAACTTTAGTTAAGTTTTCCAAATCAGAGCTTTCAGGTTGTGTTTTACTTTGAGTGGGTTTGGGGAGGATTTCGATCTTCTTTTTGGAAGAAGAACTAGTCTCAGTTTCGTTGCTAGTAGAATCTTTAAGACTAAGTATGTCTTTTTCAATCTGGCTGGCCTCCTCGAGGCTTCTAACAATGTGGCTTTCTTAGATCGTTTAACCCAAATAGCTATACTTTGATGCAAATCTTTAGTGTAGTAAGCTATTATAAGACTCTCAGCAGGCATGGAATCGGTAGGGATTCAGTTTTTAAGTGTTAAGAATCTTTGATTAAAGTCTTTAAATTTTTCTTTTGGGTTCATTCTTAAGCTTGAAAGATCCATGGCTAGGACTTCCGGAGGTTTACCGTCTCTGAACTTTTCCAAAAAGCATGACTCAAACTTTTCCCAAGACACGATGGTATGGGTTGTTGGGCAAAGTACCATGTGGATGCATTACCCTCGAAATTATACAGGAACAACCTACAGACAATGTCTTCATGTTCGAAATTGCGGAGTCTTATGGCTAACATAAATTTTTTAATGTGGTCTTCAGCGATCTGTTTTGAGTCAGGGTCAAACTTGGGAAGCCATTTCTCTGGGTGTTTAGGTAAAGGATGCTGAGCTCCAGGTATAGCTACGGCATCCTGGTCAAGCCACGGTCTATCAGGGTTGTTATGATTTTCCATTGGGGTAGTGGGTGTGGAAGGATGAGAAGGGGAATTTCCTTCGTCAGAGGAATCTCCTCCAGAAGAGGAAGGAGATGATGGAGGTGGTGAAGGGGGTATCCCAGATCCTCCTGTAGTAGGATTTAAGATTGGATCTAAAGGATTCACAGTAGGATTAGTGCCTCCTAATTGTTCTCTGATATCAGAGAAATCTAAAGGTTGGCCCCACGGATGGTTAGGTTGCCTCAAACGGGCTAAGGCACTATGTGTTTTTATAAGATATTGGCAGACAATCTCTTGTATGTCACCACCTGTAGGATTAGGGATTGTTGGCTCAACTGTGATTTGTGGATCGTCGGTTGAAGTAATTGTTGTTTGAAGGGTAATATTATCGTTTGAATGGCTTCTAGTCACTATAGGTGAGTGATTAGGTGGTGGAGGAGTCTTGTGACTGCCTCGTGCCATTAATTAAATTCAGGCCCTACTTCTAGCGCCATTTGTTGACGAGAGAAATCGACCATCCGTCAACTAGAAGAGTGGAACCGGTTCAGGGTTGTCTAATAACCCAAGCTGTTTGGGATGAACCACCCTGATGGTTTTAGCGGCTCCATTAGCCGATCTAAGGTCCTAAGAAAACAAAAAAAGAAAAACTATACTAAACTAACTAATCTAACTAAAACTAAATACTAAACAAACTAATAAACTAACCTAACTAAAACTAACTATTAAACAAACTAAAACAAAAATTAACTATTCTATATATACAATCTACTAACTAATACTATACTAACTCTAACTAATTAACTATTTAACTACTAATGGAAATATAACTTATCCACAAAATGTACAATATCTACAATTTACAGATTTGAATAAAACCTGAAAAACTCATTTGCATTCTGCCCTAAGATAGAGAAAGATATTTTTTGTTGATTTTATAATTTTATGAACAAGAAATAAAACAAAAACAAACTAAACTAAACAACTAATACACTAATTCTAACTACACATCTATCTAAACATATATCTTACTAAACTACTTAAATTATACTAAACAAATTAACAAAAATAATCAACTGCAAAGCGACATGCATAAACTTGAAACAAAAGATTGATATTATGAAAGCGAAAGCGGTAGCAATAACATCAACTCTTGTCTCAGTTTGTATTATAAATCCATAGCCTGGTTCTCCCACAAGTGAGGATGATCCTTATTACAAAAATAATAAGTATTTAAAGACCTTCCACAGGGTAAAACATCCTTGTGGAAGTTATCAAAACTGTTTACATAAAATCTGGGAAGATATCCCAAGTCTGACTAAACTAGGAACCTAAAATAAAACTAAAACACACAAATATCTCCTAGACTGTCCAGCATATCCAATGCAATTCGGATGTACCTGAAAGGTGTTCAAAATGGACAAGTTAGAAGGGTATTTTATTAATAAAATGATAAAAAATCTAATTCTATAGACTAGCTACAAAATCTTGCGATTCTGTAGCTGGTCTAAATAAGACACAGAATCAGCATTAAAATCAATTCAAAATCTTTTAAAGAATTAAATTCAATTAACATCCAATAGCTATTTGAAAATGAATCATTGAAATTGAAATTGTTATACCATTTTGAAATCAAACAAGACCAAGATCAATCAAATGATTACAGAGATAGGTGTACTCTGTTTCATTTGTTGCCACAAAGTCGGGTGAACAAAATCATATCGAACAACAATGAAATCGTTTCATATCAAATTGAAATCGATATAATTAAAACAAATCATAGGAAATTGTAATGTTGCCTCATAAACAGGAGACACAATCGAATCCAAACAAGATCATTTTCAAATCATTATAACCGTATTGACATAACAAACGATTCATGCCACAAGCGGATTAACTCAAACTGGCGCGTAAATCAACTCAAATGAAATCATAACAGGATCAATTAGTTGGTAACAAAGTTCCTAAGAATTATCCGTTCATTTTTTATTGCAAATTGGGGTAAACAAAATCGATTAACCTTGATCAACATCATTTCTTTCAAACGAATCATAACCAGATTTGATAGAGATAACAAAGTCAATCAATTCGTTTTGCAAATTAAAATCAAACAGAGCAGCATTAATGATACGAATCCAACTCATGAAATGATCGAACTAACTGAAGATACACAGCAATCCAATCAAGCGAATCGAACAACTGGAGCTTAACATGGTCATTGCTAATCAAAAACCTTCCATGATTCGGGCATGAATATCGCTTGCATAGGCTTTAAATGAGAGTATTGTTTCCATAAAAACAGGGTCGTTTTTTCCAAATTGGAAACGATCAGAGTTGTATTCCCGATTTGATTAATTGTATGACACAGCATATTAAAAAATTGTAACAACCAAACTCACGAAATCGTTTGACAATCACGACATACAAACTATAACGAAATCAAATCAAAACATGATCATATTCTAAATCTAGCATGAAAACTTCTTGTTCAGAGTAGATACAAAACAAATCCAATTGAAAACAAATCATCAATTTCGTTAACTCAATCAGACAAATGAACAAATCAAATCCAATCGAAAGCCAATCAAATCTGATAAAAATCTATCAGTGACTAAACTGGGAATGATCAAATCATGTATCCAAATCGAAATTTCATTTATTTTTAGCAAAGCAAAAAAGATACAGGATGAACACATTATGACAGAGCCATTTCGAAATATAAATAGAGTTATTCGAAAACCAAATTCGAATCATTATATTAATCCTGGTCATTCACAAAACTAAAACGATATCAAAATTCATACCTGTATGACGGGCAGATGGCTTGATCATGACATTTTAAAGTTGACAACAACTGTAGCCGATTCAACATTCTTGAAAACGATGGAACCAATTGTTTTCTACTTCCTATCAGTTGCTTGAAGTTTGTCTCTTTGACTGGTCAACACTGCAACTTGAATTTCCAGCGATTGGATTTTCGATTGAAGTAGAGGAACGTCTATATAGTATCGTTCCAACCACAAATCACATTGGTCACAGGATGATTGTGTGGGCTTTGAAAGTGCATGTGAGGGTTTGATTACATTGCCGAGGGTTTCATTAGGTAGTTTGATCCTAGGGTAGCTAGGATTATTCTTTAAGCAAGGGGGAAGATTCGACACGAAATCATAAGGTGGCTCGGAGCATAGACCCTGTGAGTAAGGGTACTCACTGGCTAGGAAACGTTCTATGTCAGAGTCTGAATCCTCACTAAGGACAATGGGCTTCTTCTCAACACTAGGTTTAGGCTTATTCCTAGCCATTCTCGAAATAAGCCGAGCGTTCTTTTTACCCTTGGCATCAACAATAGGGTCTGCCTTGGGATTTTTGCTTACAGGATTTTTTATAGCCTCAGCCTTGTCAGTTATAACGTCTAGTAAGTCAATATCAGGGTTGAACGAGGGTTTAGGAGGAGGCAGTAGGACATGGAAGGGCACGGGTGGCTCGACCTTGGTTTCATTCACCACAGGCTTGTCAATTTGGACAGGGTTTGTATCATCAAAACCATTTCGAGCGATAAAAGCTCGCCAACTATCACTGTGGAGACTTAAGTAATGAACAATGATAAGTCTAATTAGTCCATGGTGGAATAGGCTACTGTCATCCTTTTCCCTTTTAAACCTTTTCAACATTTTATATAGGCTATGTTGTAAGTAAAAGGGCATATTCAACGGGTATCCCATAAAATTCATTAACAAACGTAGGTGGTAGAGAAAAACGAGTCCATATCGACCCTCATAGGTCACGAATTGTTTAACTACTATCAGAAGGTCATGCCATCATGTTTTAAGCATGGATATGGGATTACCTCTATCACAAGATGTGACCTTTCACGAGACGAACAGAAGTGACCAAGGCACCTCTTCCACTTTCAAATTTTTGAACCAACGCTGGCCTGTGGCAGATAACCCTGTAGCAGAACTAATAAACTCCTCATTGATTTCCAACTGAATGTCGCCCACCTTGGCTCTACATCCATCAAAAGTCAGGGCGGACTGTTGTGCCACAACTAGATTAAAACCCTCAAACCTCTGCACGAAGGTGAGCCAATCGTTATCCTCCAAGTATTTTCGGGCATTGTCGGATAGTAGCAAGGCTTGGCTACCATTCAGCTCGATTCGCACCACTGGTGCCATGGAGCCGAGCACATGGTAATTCTAGGTTTTGGATCATAGCACACATAGGAGCAGAGTGCACGAAGGGTTACCCGAGCTAACAGAGGGGAACAGGGATAAGGATAAGCATTAATGGCAGCGTGCGAAGGTGGTGGAGCTATTTCTGCCATGCAGAATAGTCATTGTTGAAGGTACAACCGCCAATGCTTATAGTTGTTCAACCAATTATAGCATAGTTCAACAATTATGTCACTTGTTTGACCAATGAAATCAATGGTAAGTGTATAAAACAACGCGTGCAATGAAACATTATGCCATAGTTTTAAACCCAAACTTGCAAATCGAAACCAATACCAATGTTATGACTATGAGACATGCGATGTATCAATCCATATCGAGGGTTTAATCAATGTGCCAATGCGTTTTGGAACTAGGTGTCATATCAAATGGAATATATCAAGGGTTTAATCATAACACCTACATATTTTCATGAAACCAATGGTCAAGTAGATCAGATCAAAGAACATGTAAATCCAAGAGCCAATGCATCACAAACTCAATGAGACAAGGTTACACAATCAATCGAAGCATGAGTACAGATCAAAAGGTCTTGCCAACTGTATAATGATAATTAAAAGGTAAGCGCAATGGGCATATTGACAAGGAAAATAACGAAAATTCAAATAATGATTTTAATGCGACTTCAAAAGACCAAGTTTTCATGCTTACAGTCATGAAAACAGAACGAAGGTAAATGTGCAAATGTTGCAAAAATAAAAGTATCATTTATTTGAAAATTGCGACAAAAAAATAATCTTTGCAAAACATTGGTGTAGGCAGCTTATTAGTCAGTGGAAAAATGTGAATTGGCTGCCAACACTTCATTACATAAAGTTTAAGAACTTTGTTATCAAAGGTTGACATATCCATAAACTATGCTAACTGGATGCATAGAATGAAAATGTCTTGTATGATATTGCCATCTTCACCTCTAGATCAGAGATAGGTTCTAAAATTTATTTTGGGGCTCTAATGTGGAATGGTAGTCACTAAGATCTCTTCTTAAACGTAAAACACCATGTCCATGACACAATGAAAATAATGGTAATTCTCTTTGTCATGTGAGACACAATGAAACATGTCACAATACTTTCAAAGTTGCATATATCATGTCACAAGATTTTGGAAGTTGCATCGTTTAGAGAAGCTGAA
>SNQJ01S0175150.1:0-14696 GCA_010110895.2 Picea sitchensis | reverse complement strand
TTTAGAGTGATTCAGGAGTTATATGGGAGGGATTTGATCGGGTATTGGGACATTTTTTTTGAGTTTTGAGAAAATATTGATGGTCCATAAAAAATTTCAAAAATCAACTTGAGCATATAGGTTAGGTTACCACCCTGACTTTTACACCTCGTTGTCTTTTTCCTCTGCTATAGGATCGATCCCATCAGGTTGTGACACAAAACTATCATATTTGCTTTAGAAGTGTCACAAATTGGCGGTAGAGCTTACCAGAACATGGATGCCCTAGGTAGGTCCTGGTTGCATTATGGTGTCGATGTCGTTTCTAAAAACACTGTAGGCTCGGGAGTTCGTATAGTGTTTCTTGAATATGAGTTTGAGCCTCATTTGCATGATTCTTTTTTGCTCTTTGTCTCACCCTCAGGACTCCCAAAAATAACGGGTCTCCTTTTAAGCCCTTTTTAGACCCTCTAAAAATGAAAAGATTGCCAAGCAATCTTGTGGCCTTTCACGCTCATTAAACTGAAATTTGAAGTCACGTCTATCTGGTGGTCATTTACCCCTTTTTCGGTCCGGATGGTCAACTGTATGAATTCCCATTCTTTAGAAGAGTACTCTCAGGTATAATTTTGTTCCTTTTTCGGGCCTGAGGGACTAAATTTACGAAAAAGAAACCCCCACGGAGTCCATAGTTAAGCTCTTTTTATAATCCCTAAAATTGAAAAGATCACCAAGTGACCTTATTCTTTCACACTCGTTAAATTGGTCCAGAAGAATATTCTTGGAGGAGTCCATAGTTAAGCTTTTTTCAGAATCCTTAAAAGTGAAACAATGGTTGAGTGATCTTGTCCTTGTCACACTCGTTAAAATGGTTTTAAATTGACGTCTAATCGGTGCTAGTTTACCCCTTTTTCGAACCGACTAGACTATTGTTGAAAAAGGTACCCCAGCGGAGTCTCCTTTTATGCTTTTTCAGACTCTCTAAATATGAAAAAACACCTAGCTTACCTTCCTTGGGCTCGTTAAACTTACATCGAAGGACGTTACCATTATGTGTTCTATCAACCGCATTTGCATACCTTATCCACCAACCTTGTGACAATTTACTTCTGCGTCTTCACACCTTTGGCCGTCGGAGGATTTTCCCCGAGTATCATTTTACTAGAACATCAATCTTGTCTTTGTGCCTTGAGCTTGTATGTTTGCAATACTCATTCCTCCATTGTAACATAATATTCCTTTATTCTTTTTCCAAAATTATCGAAAAGAACAAAAAAATCAAATATACCCCAAAAAGAGGATGGGAAAAGTATTTTCTTTATTGACAGCATAATGAGTCACCCTTGGATAAAGCACATCTGTCCATTTTTTCATCATACTATGGGATGTATAACGACCTTAGGAATCTTTTCTCGCTATATAGAGTTGTGTCCTCCACCATTTGGTTATTCTTCCAAACATATGGAGAGTTTACGTTGCCTCCTTCTATGTAGACTTATGATTAACATATATGCTTCCTGAGTTTCATCACTTGTCATGCTATTGTCCAAGGGAAGTTTTTCACTAAGCCTGAGTCGACCCCTCTACAATATGTCTCTTGTCCGCATACCCATCCATCCTGAACATCCAATCAAGTCCTTGCTCGAAATCACTGAAGCCTACAGTCCGATCATCAAGATTATCAAGTCCATGACCAATGAGCCTTCGAAGACCTCTGGGTAGCGCAGTTGTACACTCATATTACACTCCTACCCGAGTTTTGGGAGATTTTGAAGTTGTTTCTTGAGCTCTGAAGTCCAACCATCAGGCCGAATCAACTTCTAGAAGATGGATAGTCTATATGTATATCTTTCTGATTTCGAGATGTAGCTCCGCTGTGTATTTTTTGCGGCTACTCTTTATAGTTATTTAACATGGATCTACAATGTATTTGATTGGTATCCATGGTTCTATTTTATCCCGAGCATGGGTATGCCCGCCTTGGTGAGACATTTGTTATTTTGCAGACAACACCTCCTGGTTCCTGATCCTTGGGTTGAATCGTTCGACACATCAGTAAATATTGGTAATGTATTTCGGCCATTAGATGCTCTTCTGACATCACACATTAGGGGGCATCTGTTATAACCCTAAATTGCACCACACATGATTACCTGGAATCAGGCCAACTCATATCCCTTCTTTGCCAAAACTATGTTGAACAACTCTTTGAAAATCCTCTTGTGTCAAGGCCCACGTGCCCTAACCCATTATTGCAAGCGTGTACACACTAGCTGAATCACAACAACCCGCATGTACCTACAAAAGCATGAAAAAAGGAAAGTTTTCGATGGAACAAAAAGCTATGGGTCAGTTAACTGAAACTGTCGGCCATGCATGGCCGAGGGTTCGTCCAAAACCCTAGCTCCTTCTAGCCTATAAAAGAAGGGGTAGGGGTACCATTTGGAAGTGGAAAAAATATAGCGAAGAAACTTTGCCCATTTATGTAATCCATTGTCCCAACCCTTTATCCTTTCCTCATGCCAAAGGAGATTTAATGCAAAGCAGTTGAAGGACAGAAGAAGAGGAGCCCAGGATTAGGTTCAAGGAGCGGTGGTTGGTCTCAGCTTGTGTAAGTTGATTCACTTTAAGTAATAAAAATAATGCTTTTCCCGTCCCAATTCATGAATTGTCTATGATTTGATTAATTTATGTTTGATTTCTAACCTTTGAGTATAGAAGTAGCATGCATGCATAGTTGTTGTTTGTCTTGAGTGCAGGTTATCTCTGGAAGGAGGATTGTGAGCATGTAGTCAAGCACAACGGAGGATCGACATCGAACACCGGTAATAAGGTAGGTGGTCCTTTTCCATGCGTTTACTGAGAAAAAGGGATTTAAATCTTGGGATGTAGGTAAAAAAGTAGTTTCTATTCGGTCAAATCTGCATGCAAGTCTGACCCTAGTTTGCTAGTCCGTAGGGTGTTTTTCCCAACAACACCAGATAGTTTTCCATATCCACCAACCATAGGGTATTGATAGAAAGGGAAAAAAGGTGCTCATCTGGGAAAATATCATCTGCAGGGATATCATCATCCTCATTCTTTATGCAATAAATAAATTTAGCTACTACATTATCCTTTCCAGGTCGGTCAAGCACAATAATATTAAATTCTTGTAATAACAAGAGACACCTAGTCACTCAGCCAATAGTTATAGGTTTATTCATGAGGAATCTAATGGATGAATGGTCGGTGTGTACAAATACTTCATAACCTGTAATGTAATGACAAAATTTGTTAATAGCATGAACAACTGCCAAGAATTCCTTCTCGGTGACTGTGTACTTCAACTCGGCAGGGGACACGTTATTTCTTATAAAATAAATGGCATAGGATTGTTGGTCCTATTTCTACCCTAATACCCCTTCAATTGCAGTGTCGAAGACATCAATGGATATATGAAATGGGAGAGTCCAATTGGGCCCTCTAAGAACTGGTGCCACATACAGTTTGGCTTTCAGGGTTTCAAAGGTAGTTTGGCACTGCTCAGTCCAAACAAAATCAATATCTTTTATCAATAATCCAAACATAGGTGCAACAATCTTTGTAAAATTTTCAATAAACCGTCGGTAATATCTGGCATGTCCAAGAAAGCTTCTCACCTCTTTATGAGTCTTGGGGGGTGGAAGTCTAATAATGACCTCAATATTTGCAGTATCGACTTTTATTCCTTCAGATGAAACATGATGTCCTAGAACCACTCCTTCAGTTAACAACATTTTGCATTTTTCATGACTTAGGGATAGGTTTATTTCCTGGCATCTGATGAGGACTTTTTTTAAGTTGTCTAAGGCTTCCTGGTAAGTGTTTCCATAAACTGTGAAGTCATCCATGTAGACCTCCACACAATCATGAATAAGATCGACAAATATCCCTAATACTGCTCGTTGAATGTGGTAGGAGCATTACACAATCCAAATGGTAAGACCCTATAGGAATAGGTTCCCCAAGGACAGGTAAAGGTAGTCTTGTCCTGGTCGTTAGGTGCTATAAGAATCTGGTTGTACCCGCTGTACCCATATAGAAAGGAGAAATACTTCTTTCCAGACAAGGTATCTAGAACTTGGTCCATGAAAGGAAGAGGAAAGTAGTCTTTCAGAGTGGCCTTATTGAGTTCTCGGAAATCAACACAAATTCTCCATTTCCTGGTCACTTTCTTTGGAACCACTACAAGCAGGGATACCCACTTAGTGTTAGAGATGGGATAGATAAATCCGACATTTAACAACTTTTGGATTTCCTCCTTGACTATGTCTTTGAGTGTTGGTTTCATCCTTCTCTAGGGTTGCCTAACAGGTGTCACTTCCCCTTGGGTGTATATATGATGGATGCATGTGTCAGGGTGTATACCCTTCATGTCAATGTATTCCAAGGCAAATGATATTGATTGTTCTTTAAGGATATCTACTAAGTGTTTATGTCGGTCTGTATCTAGCCCAGAGTTTATATGTAAAAATTTCTCTGGACTAATCTCATAGGGCATAGTATAAGACATGGAAGACTCATCTATTTCGAAAAGAAAAGATGTCGAAGAAAAAATAGATGGGTCTAATTGTTCTTGAAATTCTTCCCCAAACATGTACTCAAATTGGGGAAAAGAATGTGGAAAATCCACACATGTAATAACAAAAATGAATTGGTTTAGCACATTTTCTGGTGTATGCTCCTAAAGTGCCCTTGCATGGTCACTAAGCAATATGGGTTATTCCCAGTCTTCATTCTCGTATGGGCATTCAAGCCACCATAGATTCTCCATAATAGGTTGAGCTGGAGGGTAAATGGTGAGCTTCTGGATAGAGAGACCATTTGAGATGGTCATTTCTCCTTCTCTATAGCCAATAAATGCATTCGTTGTGGCTAGTCAAGGTCTTCCCAAAATAACAGGATGGCCTCGAGAAGGATCCTTTGAATGAATGAAAATAAAATCTACGGGGTACTCCCATGAGGCTATAGTAACCATGACATCATCTAAAATCCCTTCAGGTATAACCCTAGTCTTATCTGCTAATTCCAAAATGGTTGGGGTAGGCCGAAGAAGAGGTTGTAACTGTAATTGTTCCAAGGTAGTAGCGGTCATAACATTGATGGCTGCCCCTAGGTCTATGAGAGTGTTTCCAATGACGACCTCATTAATGGTTATAGTCACTACGGGGTTTCCTGGATTCCCATATTTTGCTAGCTTTGGCTGCTTTGATATGTACTCAGAGAGTCCTCCTACCAAGTGTACTGTAGGAGGGTCCTTTTGCTTCCTACCTGGCTTCTTGATACACAATTCTTTGACTACCTTACTGTAGATTGGAATGTCTTTAATAGCTTGAAGTAGGGGAATCTTGACACAAATATTTTTCAACTCATTCAAAATGTCAAATTCTGGTCGGGTGGTAGGTTTCTCGATTACCAATCGGTCTGGATAAGGAGGGACCTTCGTAATTTGTGAAGGTTCATTTTGGGGAATCTTGGGTTCTTGATTCCTTGGGATAATAACATCTTCCCACCTAGTGTCATCCGTGGGTTGTTGGGTGGTTTCTTCTTCTTCTTCTTCTTCTTCTTGGATGACTACTGAAGGTCTCTACCTATCTAGAAATTTTCCTTATCTTAGTTGAATTTCCTGTAATGGAATAGGAGTAATAACATATGTCAGGAAGGCCTGGATCTCAACATTATTAAGAGGTTGTGGGGGATTATTATTGGGGTTCGACATTGGATGTGTCGGTAATAGATTCAGTCTTGGGGAGCTTGCATTTTGAAATTGTAGCAGTTGTTGTTGTGGGATAGGAGGTAAAGGTGGTGGAACAAATCCTGGAAAAAGTTGCAGAGTGTTTGATGAGAACTGAGGATAAGGATGGTTGTACATAGGGATAGGTGGATCTTGATGGTTTCCTAGATTGTGTCCTCCTCTCCATCCTTGTATCCAAGGATGTTAGTACTGAGTAGACTAGTTTTTCCAACCTGGTAAGTTCCACTAATGTTGTTGTTGATAATAGGGTGGAACTTGGGATTGTAGATCTGGGTATGTGGGATGATTCCTAGGCTGCCATGGCCTCCTAGGTGCATAAGAAGACTCCCCAAGATCTCCACTCCTATAGATGGCTAATAAACCGGGCAAGGATGGAAATTTATTAGTTGAATGGTCTTTTGTATAGAAGCCACAAACTGAAATGTTATCTAATGGGCATTCCCTTGAGGAATGCTTCCTTCTGTATCTTGGGCAATATATGCTCATTACTGCATTCTCCTCCTCTTGTTTTTTTTTGAGTTTAAGGGTGTCCAACTGGGAACCTATTGTTCTTAGGATGTCTATATTGAAGTTTTATAGAAGGTTCCCTATCTCTGCTCTTGCAATACCACCTAAACTAACTTGTTTTAAGATTCTATTGTAAGGGTCCCGAACATTCTTTCCTGTTTTGGCTCTACTCCTTGAGTAGTTTTTACACATTTCACATATTTCAACAAATGGTTTATGAGAAATATCACCTGATGCCATTAGGTTAAGCATCTCTAAATATTCTTCTAAAATTCCCTTAAGGAAAATAGCCCTAACTGTATCCTCTGGGAGGTCATGGTATTTTGACTTCTGGGAGATATAACCAAATCTTTCCATATATTCTTCAAGGGGCTCGTCTTCTAACTATTGGATTTTAAGGATGTCATTACGAGACTCTTTGGTCTTGCAGTAGTCTTGGTACTTCTTAAGAAACACGTCTTTCATGGATTCCCAATACCTAATACTAGATTCTCCCAACCCCATGAACCATCTTAATGCAAAGTCTTTCAGGGTGGCAGGAAAGAGTTTTAATTTCTGGGCATCTTGCACATAGTTGTAGCTCCTGCACAAGATGTCAAATTCAAATAGGAAGGTGTCTAGATCTTCACTATTTTTACCATAAAAGGTAGGCAGTGCTGAGAGAGGAATATTCTTCATGTTGACATTTAGAGTGGTGTCTAAAATAAAAAATCCAAAGGTTGTTTCAGTTTGGTTTCCAGTTTCTTCTTCCACCCCATGTCTTACATTTTTATGGTCCTCTTGATCACCCATATTAGCTTGGTTTCCAAAAAGAGAGTACCTAAGTGGTTTTATCTTTGAAGAGAACAAAGTTTCTCTTTGATGAAAAGGTCTTCCTACTGATTGGATGTCTGGGACTCTACTCGAGCTGGTTGAGATTATTGGTGCCAAAGTTTCTATGTCAATTTGAGAGATAATTACAATGGCTGAGCTACCAAACAAAATATTCACCTGTTCAGGGTCTATGATATCCTTAAAATTAGGGTCCCCTGGTGGTGGTGTAAAAGCAAAGGTTGTATTGTTTAGTTCTGTGGAAGACTCGAGTGGTATTGCCTCTTGTCCTAGTATGATTGATGCTTCAATTTCTTTTTCTATAGTTCTCCCTGTGTTAGTCCCTTCAGAGACTATTTTATCTCTTTGGGTTGAGATAACTCATGTTTTTCAGTATCGGTCTGTAGATTTTATAAGCGGAACATTCCTCCCCCCCAAGAGATTGGATGGAACCTTGGTTGAAAGGTCTGATTTTGATTTAATGTATCTACCTTGTGGGTATCTAGGCTTGTTCATGAAAGAAAGAAAAAAAAGAAAGAAAAAGATACCATTTGATTCCTAGGTCTATTCATGAAAAATAAAAACAAAAAGAAAAAAACTACCATTGGGTTTGGGGGAACCTGCTATAGCAGATGCACATGTTTTTACCTCTCGTCTTAAAGTTCCCCTGCCACCAAGCTAATGCTAAGGTCTAAGAATCATCTATTTCCTAACTACTTCTTACCTTGAGACAACTCCCCGACAATGGTGCCAAAATGTTAGGTGATTTATATGTACTAAAAAAGACACTAAACTAACCTCAATTAAATTGTCAACCCGGGGTAAGTAAACTTAGAGTCGTAGCAAAATATATGCCAAAGGAAAAAGGTTGGTAGGAGTATAGTCTAACTAAGGAAAGCAGCTATCTAAGGCTGATCTACTCAAGCAAACCTATCTAATGAGCAAACCCTACTAAGCAACTTGAAACTAGGTAACCTAAGTACTTTTGGGCCAAGGATCGATGGATAGTTCCTAAGAAATCAAGTAAAACCCTATGTAAAGCAAACTAGTTTAATGATAAGAAAAGGTAAACTACTAAGCATACTAAGCAAATGATGAAAGAAAACTACTTTAACTTGCCAACCTATATTCAATGAGAAACTACCCTATGAAAGAAATTAAATAAGAAAGTAAGGAAAAACACCTATCTAACCTATTAAAGAAAATAGACAAGTAAGAAAAGACACCTAACTAACCAACTAAAGCAAAAGACAAGTAAGTAAAGGAAACTATCTATCCTACTAAAGCAAAGGGACAAGTAAGCAAAGACTTCTCATTGAACAACTAGCTAGCCTAAGAGGCAAGTGAATTAAATGCCTAATGCAAAACTATTTCTCTTGTATGAAAGGAAATTTAAATGCTCAATGCAATGCATGAAAGGAAATCTAGTTTATTGAGAACAAGAAAGACTACCAACTAAACTTATGAAAACAAGAAACTATCTCTTCTAATCTACGAAAGAAAGAAACTATCTTTAATCTATGAAACACTCAAATGTAATGCTGGTGGTTGTGTGAATGCCTTCAGTGGTGATAGATGATATCTCAATGACACTTGACAACAAAGGACAATTCTAATGGTATAAGCTCAATACTAATTTCAATGGCAAAATGAAAGGTGTGAAGTAAACAGTCCAGTGAAAACTTAGCCATGATAAAAGTAATGTTAAATACCCTGCATATTAATGTATAAACCATCAACAACATAATGAGATTATCATTATTTAAATAAGAAATTTAATTGTATTTTAATCTATGAATGGAAATTGCGTAAAGGAAAACTATGTTATGTCTATTCTAATCATTCAAGATATGATGAATTAAAAACATAAATTAAACTATGATATCAAGAAGTAAATTGACAATTACATTAACCAATAACGAAGCAAATGAAATCTATCTAAAACTGAAGTAAGAAAACTATAGCTAAGAACGTGAATTAAATCTATCCATCCATCAACATCCTTGTCAAAGAAAACCCAAATTAAAACTATGTTCTGTTCTAATTAAAAATCTATTCTAAACTTGACTGTAAAATTGTGAAAGAAAACAAGATTTAACATTTAACTACATATGAGGGTTAGTAAAGAGAGAGAATTTTTAATTGCACACAGAATTAGTAAAGAGACTTGCAAGCATGTTCCTAGTCTATCAAATCAACACATACTATCACATATCATCATCTAACCTACAAAAGAGAAGTAAAACAATGAGCTACAACAAACTAATTAATTAAATAAAAACATGTACATACAAAAAATAAGAAAGAGCAATTTATATTATGAAATGCATAAATAAACATAAAAAAATCACCAGACTACTGGTGCCCCCCCCCCAGCAAGTCGTGGCTACCTTCTACAAGCACACCAGGAACTTCAACAGTCGAATTCACCATGAAAGTTAAAAACGCAGTTTTGGCACTATTCTGGCAATGTGAAAAATAAAAAACAGAGTACAACGAGTTTATCTCCAATCTGATGGCTCTTCTACTTGCTTAACAATCTAATGACCATCATGGTAGTATTTATAGGTTTACAAACCAAGTGGTCGACCACAGGAGGGTCGAACCACCTCTAAATTCGACAAAATACAATAAATGCGACCATAACTAACAAAACGGAGGAAGCAAATAATCACCCTCTTTGGACAACTCAAATCGAGTTGTCTTGAGCTTAGTAGCTTGAGGGGGAAATGATAAACAAAACCCATGTGCCTGATTTGTCCATCACTTGCCGCCAATACCATAACTGCCAACTCGCCTTGTGTTTTTGTGCAATACTGGGTGTTGGAACAAGTGCCAGATCGGGTATTGGAACGAGTGTTGGAACGAGTGCCAGATCAAGAAACATGGTGCGTTTTGCCTTGTAATAGCAGAAAAACATGAATTAACTCTTGGAAGCATAAAAATATGATAAATTAAACTTGATTTAATCATAAAACACAAATTACATGTACCTCATGCCGATTATACCATTTTATCATAAAATTCTTCAAAAAGCTCCTTTGAAAGATGAAAAACGCATATGTACATATGGAAAAAAGTGTATAATAACGTCATGAAAATGATCATATCTTAGGCCCAACAACAATGTTGATGAATGATAATGATGAAAGTACTCTCTCCTTCCTCTATATAAGGGAGGTCAACAAAACATATGTGGGTCAAAAACATTACAAGAAACCTGTAAATCCACAAGTACAATCACACATGTGGAGCACTATACTCCAATGGTACACACATCAATATCCAAGGTGATGTCATACAAAAACAAGGCTCCAATGTAAGGGTGCTACATGATATTTTTCCAATGCTCCTCCTACAAGCCTCTAATTACTCCAACACTCCTCCTAAGTCATGTGCTCCATTGGGTTAACTTCCCCTACATGAACATTGTCACAACTCTAACATTCCCAAGTCAACTCCATGCTTCCATGCAAGCATCCAAGCTACCCCATGCTCTCTACTCCCTCCTATAGAATTCCAAACTCTCCTCCTATGCATGGAATTCTCTGAGAAATAAACCTCCTCCATGTGTCCAACATATATAATGTTACCAACCTATCTAAATATCTCCAACACTCCAAGGAGGAATTTCATGCAAGCATCCAAATAAGGTCAATAAACCACTAATTAATCCATATCCAATGTGAAAATCCACCATGCACCATCCAAGGGCATATCATACACTATGTACTACCGCAAATCTTAGAAAGCACCCCCAAACATGGTGTAAACACTTTTGGAGTAACCCCAAAAGATAACACTCCCTCTTTATGAGAGTATTTTTGTCAACACCAATTGATTCCCTTTGCAACTCCATCAAACCTGCCATCTAAAATTTGTACATGTTGTAGTCACAAAATCAATCATTGTCTCCTAAAAATGAATTTTCACCCATCCATCATACGATGCTATCACAATATCTTGAACCTCTATAGAATGATGACCACTTGTGAGTTGAAAGGTGTTGAAACAAAGTTTATTTTTTCTTCTCTAAATCCAAACCTCCTTTTTTCCTGATTATGGAGCCGCCCTTAGTTCAAAAATAAGTCAAAAGGTCTTTTGGAATTTTCAGTTTTTGGAGTTCGGTTGTTCACGAAGTATGTTTTTTAACAACAAATCCTAAGTCTCGGTGCTGAAGTCCCGAAAAGTGATGGTTTAAAAGGAATTTAACCGATATTAAAAGTAACGATTAAAAACGTTAACGGCTTTCCAAGCATTCTGCATGTTCTTTTTCGGTAATCTCAACTCAAACAACTTTTAAAGTCCCAACGCGCTGATCCTGAAGTACCTTTTAATCATGATTAATTAAGTTTTAAACCTTTTTACGAATCGATGATCAGTTGTAATTTGGGAAATCAAGAGTCGACCTTGAGTCTCTTTAAAACCCCTATCCCCGAAGTCATGAAACTCTTAAAATCTAATGCTAGGTTTATTAAGAAGTAAGAAGGTTTAACGATAATAAACTCCATCGTGATTTCACAATTTAGGATTTCTTGTGTTATACCTCTTGGGGACATGATGTTCGAAACTCCAAAACACGAAATCCTGAAAGAATTAAGCGCTTAAACATAGATTAACTTAACTTTAAAGCGAGATTAATGATAATTAAATAGCTTTTCGTGTTTTTTCTATTCAAAAGTTTTCAATGACATTCCTTTGAAATCCCATTTTTGAATCGCCAATATGTGGCAGCGTCTATAACGGATTAATGAAGATATTTTGAACATAGAGTGCGTATCTCTAGGCATACCATCTCCATTAAAGCATTTAATTTTTTCGGTACGATAAATTTAAGACAAGTTAAAGGTAAATAAAGGTCTGTTATTTCGAATTTCATTCTTACTTTCAAACTAGGAGCGAGTTATATTTAGAAGAACTCACACATTTCTCCTCTGCAATAGGTTTTCATTTATCACAGACACCATGGCACCTAGAAAAGATTTTAAGAAGAGTGAAGAAGTAGGTGGAAGCTCAAATCCAGATGGAGATGTGGTATCAGACACTATGACACATGCCATGGATTCAATCAAATCTTGGAGGCATATTTTTGAGAGGTTGGACTATGAGATTAGGAAATTCCCCGACAATTTCGGGAATGAAAGGATTGAAAATAAACTTAGAGACATAGTAGAGTTTGAACTGCACAAAATAGCCACACGACCGATACTCATGTCGTATAATGACATGGTATGTCGGGCTTTAGAGAAAACCGATGTTCTGACAAGGAGCATTCAAAACAGCCAAGGGGTCATCGTCAGCTCCTTCAGACCTGAGCACATCCAAGTAATGTACAAACTACCCCTTACTTCTAAATACATTTATAATTCTGAATTCATAGAAGAATTTCAAAGAAAGGAGTGCACTGAATTCGATCAAACATATCCAAATATAATAAAAGACTGGTGGGTAATTCCAGCAAGATTTAGAGCCAATACCCACGACAGCTATGCCATAGCTTTGTTAAACGAATACATGGTTTATATAGCCCTGATGCTATGTAGACTCTTTGGGAGGAAAATCCCTACCCATTTCCTAGCAGATTGGGTGCCACTTCTACACGAAGTAGCCAAGGGTTTCAACTTCAACTGGGGGAAAATTTTATCTGACAATCTAGCTAGTGAGGTTGCAGAGTACCAAACAACAAAATCAAAAGGCTGACTTGGATATTTTTACATGTCTGCCTATATTATGGACGTGGTTTGTTACATGAATCCATTCCCTTTGATGATCTGGAGCTGGAACCCAGCCTTTGAGGAGCCCATTCATGTTTATCATTCTAAGCTATGGGAGGAGAATGATAAATATGTCTTTTATGAAATCTGCCACTATGTAGTGATACCTCTGCACCAAATTTTGTATGGCTATGCACCCCCTCGTATTTCAGAGAAAATCATGGGAAATCTCAGGGCGATCATAGATTGGTTTATTGAAGAGGTTTTTTCCTATGTCAGGGTTTTTCGGGTGCTCGATACCTTGTCATGCACTTCTGAAGTTCCTTCCTGACAGACTAGTATGCAGGGAGGTGGCCTACCAAATAGTAACTGGTGGCATTGGCACAGAATTGAAAGTGGATCAGAAGAAGTTCTGGCTTCTTTTTCCTGTACAGATTGGGAAGTATTCATTACTTAACTTGGGTCATGCCAAGGTAGAAGCTGTAGCACTAGATGACATCAAATTAGTAGACCTTGAACTCAGAAAACATGACCCTTATCAAATTGTAGGAAATCACCTTACTCAGTGCAACATGAAAATGTACAAACATGAGGTTTCTCCCTGCGATGACATGTTCAAGGGAGCCAGGACCTATGAATAAGTATTAGGCAGAGTTTTGGAATTATCACCCGAACTACAGACCAACTTTATGACTTTCTAGAAGCACTAGCGAAGTGGTTTGCCAAAGATATTACAAGAAGAATCAACAAACCCTCCTCCAGCTCAAGGAAGTGTTCACCTAGGTTTCGGATTAGAGGCACATGATAAAGAGACTGAAGAAGAAAATCCAAAGAAGACTGAAGTGTCCTCACAAAAATCAAAAGCTTCACAATCAAAGAATCCAGGGTCTAAAACAAGTTCTAAATCCGAGACTCCTTCAAAGTTGAGTCAAACGATTCCCCCTTTATCATCAACTATTCCTACTGATATCCCCAAAATAGTAGGAGAAACTCAATCTTTAGAATTGGGCAGCCCTATTGCATCATTAACTCCTATGCAGTCAACCTTTGGGATCCCCCATATGCAACTCATGTATGCAAGTGGCCATACTCCTATCTCTAGAGAAGAGATACCCCCCCCTGACTACTTTTTTCAGTAAGAAGAGGAAGGAAGAATAAAAGAAGGAAATGCATTTGAGAGAAAGCACAATGGTGAAGAAACACAGAGTGCTCATAGATGGGAAAAACCTAGAAGAGGAAGACTTTGCCAGGGAAGTAGAAGGATCTATGGGATCTTTGGCAACTGCCAATTTATTTTCAGTTGACTCTCTGAAAACAAGGATGAAGTAGAAAAATCAAATGATAGCTCAGTTGCAGGACCAAATAAGGAACATAGAAATAATATTCAAGAGGAGGTAAACCAAAGAGTTGAAAACGTCAGGAACACTGACAAATAGGAAATGCAATTGTTGAAATCTAGTTTAGATGAAGCAAACAAGCAGATGCAATCGAGTCAAGTACAGGTTATTCGATAGGAGGAATTAGTGAGAAAGCTACAGGCCAAGTTGAAGTCTATTGAAGGAAAAGTTGTGAATATAAAATCATTTCAAGCCCAAGCACTAGAGCTGCACGCGAAACTTCAAGTAGAACAACAAAACATGCTTTCTAAGATAGAAACCATTCAAAACTATTTCCTAGAAATAAGTGTTAAGAACCAAATATCAATATAGCATAGATAAAACTTAGAAAAAGTACTCAACGCCTTGAAAAGGAGATAATTTCAGGTAATAATCCTCTTCGAGGGGGCAACCTCCTTTTACCCCACTTAAATGTTCAAGTACAAGATGATTCCAAATGAAAATGTCTCCTTGGTATATATAGGAGACTAGGAGGTATAATTACAACTAATGGCCTAAAGACGACATAAATAA
>SNQJ01S0175149.1:0-20143 GCA_010110895.2 Picea sitchensis | reverse complement strand
ATATTAAATGTGAAAGAGAGATTACAACCATGGCCTTGATGTCGTAAGGTCCCTTCCAACTGTCCTTCGTTCCCCACACACTTTCACTCCAAGAATTTTGAGAGCATAGATCTGATAATATTCACAATCTATCTTGACAAAGGAAAATCTCAAAGGCACTCCAACCAAGTTAATAATTCCAAGCCAACCAAAGCTAACTTTCTCCATGATAACTCTTATCCTTTTATAATTTGAATAGGATAAGGTGAGGAGGTTAGGATGATCCCACTAAATCATGAAAGCGAGTAAGATCCAAACCATTTGGATGCCACCTCACCATAGAAGTTTCTCCTTCTAGAAGATTCAAGAAAACACTTGTTTTTCCCACGTGTAGGAATTCTCGCACCCTGCCTATAGAGAAACCTGCAAACATATCGCACCTTAGCTATGGTGCAACCTATGAGAATCAGACATTCTCACACCTTGCCTATATAGCAACCTGCGAACTTCCTTTTTTACAGGGTTTTTACAAGGGAAAATGCAAATTTTTTTCTCAGGAAAAGTTCTTCTCCCTTCTCTCTTCAAGAACTCAGGTCACTGACCCCTTTGAAGGAAATAGATAGTTTTACATCATTAACATTCATAGGGATGACAAAAATAATGTGTAACACCGCCTGCTGATTAGACATTCTAAGCCTAATAGGAGAGTAAATAAATCTAGGTTTTCCCATCAGTTCCCAAGTCTGCTTCATCATAACAATTACTTTTGATCCCAAGTCGAGGACCACATAGTCCACGTCGTAGTCTCCAATATGATCACTAAGGTGTAGTTCCTTTCTTTTCCTCCTTTTCCTAGATACTTGATTCACAACTCTACTCACCAGAGGGTTTGTTCTTCCAATTTCATACTATCTTACTAGTTGTTGTAGTTCTTTTACAACTCTTTCGTCTTTAATCAAATTGATACAAGAATTCCATAAGCCTTCTTACCTCTTTTCCTTTCTTAACTAGGGTAGATTGATCATATTACGGAGGCATTTCACATTCCTTTACTTCTGGTTGTGCCTTAGATGAGGAATCTTATTCTCCTACAAATTCTCTTCTTGCTTCCGCAAAGGTACATTTTTCTCTCCTTTGATCAAACAATTGTTCCTTTTATGCAACTCTTCTGATCCCTAATCCCTCTGTAGTCTTTCCTGGAGTCACCCAATATTCTCCTATAACAATGCCTCCTCTAGTAATAACAATGAATATGGGATCCTCATCATGAGGTTCTACTGATATTAGTTGGACTTGTTGGTTTCCTCCTTGTTTCTCCTGAAGTTTAGATAACAACACTAGAAATTATTTGATGACATGATCAAATGAGTTACAATAGTTGCAAGTAGTACAAGGGTTCTAACAATCCATTTCCAAATGACTTGGCTGGGCATAGTTATAGAAAATAATATGACATCGACCTCGACTCATGCCTCCTCCTCATCCTCTTCCTATGAATCCACCATGAGGGTTGAAGTTTCCTCTACCTAGGGAGTTGAACTGCGTGACATTTCCTTCCTGCTGTAATTCACCTTGAATTCTATATGTATCCCTTGATCTTTCATGCATAAGCCCTACATTCCTTTTCATCATGTCCCACAGATTTGCAAAATGTACAGTAAAACATGGTGGGGGTCTGGACATATTTCTTCATATAATAGCATTCACCAGGGCGATGTTTAGTTATGCATACCTCGCACCAGGGTACAGTAGCCCGCTTCAAAGGGTTAGGGGATCTAGAGGCCAAGTATTCATTAAATAAGGGACAATGTTCTTTGTCATGACCCTCTGATTTAAATCTGATACACCAGATATCTTCTCTTTTCTCCTTTCCTTTATCCTTCTTCATGTCTTCGACCTGTAAATATAAGTTGGTTAACTGATTCAAAATCTGTCTCATACCTGGGTTGGTTTCTCCTACAGGGGATACTTCTAGTTTCATGGCAATCTCCAATGATTCAGCCTGCGAAGCGACCTTCTGTTGCATCAAAGGGACTCTGATGTGTGGCAGGAGAGCAGTGATGAACCATTCTTTATGCTTTTCATTTGGAATTTGAAAACTTAAGTGGCATGTTAGGGTCTTAAACCTCTAATCAAATTCCCAAACAGGTTCAGTCACCTTCTGCTTGATTTATTTCAACGCTGTAATGAACTATGAATTTGACTTAGTTTTCTTAAACTTTGCACTCAACTGATTATTGATATCATTTAGTGGCTTAGGTTGTGGAGATCCTGAAGAAAATTTCATATACAAGCTTAGGGGGCGGTCCCTCACGGAAGGTAATTACTAAATTGAGCTCTGCTACAACTTAGGCCGATGGCTTGCTTAATTCTCCATATAGCTTCACATAAGAACCAATGTTGGTTAGGATATTTAGATCCATATCCCCTAAAAATAAGGATCCTCATCTCATCTTCCATAGATATTCCTTGGTTTCTTCACTGAGTATGTGCTAAACTTCTTGTAATAGTACTCATATTTCTCTGGCTACTCTGGTTACTCCTAGTTACTTAACATTGCTAAAGCAATAGGAGGAGTAATAGTACTTGCCGACAATAGGTGTAGTCCATGAAGTTTCTAGTTATTCCCGGTGAAGTTAGTCAATCTCTGAATACTCTTCGTTTGACCTCCCTTCTTCCCTCACTTCCTTTGTAAGAAATCTTTGTCTTGTGTCAATGGTTCGTAACTCTACTTAAATAGGTCCATGAGAGGAACCCTTATGAATGATCTCCCACTTTGCATGTGTCCAACCTCTTCATCACTTTGTCACTGTATAAATTCTTGAACATTAGCTTTAAAATCCAACTGATTACTGTATCTTTAGGATATTCTTCTTGTGCAATAACATCTTAATGTTGCTTCAAAGTGTAGAAACTTACCTCTAGGTCCCTTAAATAACTCTCTTTGCTTGACTATATGATTCTACTCTTTCGATAGAAAACTCCATTATGTACCCTCCAATAGTTCTTTCAAACCATATATCTACTGATCTTGACACAAGTTATCGACTCTCTTGACTTTCTTGATCAGTATGGATTTCCAAACCCGCAATTAGTCTAGATCTGATCTCCAAGCGGGTGTTTGCTGTCTGGATAACCACTCGTAACTCTTTATAGACTCCTCCAAAGAAAATGTGTATTGCATCAGTAAGATGTACCTTCCCAATAATCATACGTATTTATTCTAGGGTTATTGTTCCTGGCCCGTGAAGTCCCTTTCTTGTTCTTCTAACCGGACTTTCTTTTGTCTTGATGGAAACCACCTTGACACTCCCTCAAAAAGATCCTGGTCCCAACAACAGAAACATTTTGTTGGCGAGGGTGGAGCCGGGGTTCAACTCTAACAATGCACCAACAAATCCTAGCTAATGGCCCTTATGGGTAACGCGGAATGAGAGTCTCACACAGCGAGGTATCAATAGGGGTTGCGGGACATAGGTGTATACAACCAGGGGAAATGAAAGGGGATGTTAGAAAAACAAAGCAATACAACCTAGAGAGTCTTTAACAATCTTGCACTTAGATTCATGAAGTTAACTTATACCTTCTATCTTCCATATGGAAACAACAATGCAATAAAAATATAAAAAAAAAAAAAAAAAAAACATCAACCACAAAGAACAACAAGATTTAATAGCTTGGCTCACCCTCTCCTAGGGCTATGTCCAAGAAGTGTGTTTCTTGATTATATTAGATGAAAACATATAGATCTATATGTGCACTTAGCTGCATATCTATCTCTCTTTCTCTCTCGTTCTCCTTTGTATCCCTCCCTCCTTTTAAATTTGTAGGGTTGATCTTCCTGGTGAAGATCTAGAATACAAGAATTCACAATACTTCAATCTCAATGTTTCTCTCACCCACAATAATAGTAAAAACCACTCTCAACTCTTCTAGATATATTTATACATTTCGCCAGATCTTATACAACCTTATCACGAAGCCCTAGGTGTCAAAACCCTAGGTCCCCTTGACCCACGTTTTCGTAACTTAAATTGCTGTCCTTCCTTGTTTTCCATGAGGTTCTCCGAAAGAATCCATTGGTGTCTTCTTCCGCTTGTTGTGTTTTGCACGATACGTATTATTTGATGCTTTATCTTCCCTTGTTCTTCTCTTTCCAGCAACTTTATTTTTCGCCGCCCCATTCCTTATTTTTACCTTCTTTATGCCGACCCTTCCTTGGTTTTTGTTCCTTCCGCGCACTTCATACTACATATTTCTTCTTCCTGAATCTTCTATTTCTTCCTTAATACATAACCAAAGGCCAACAAATGCCATCCTTAGTCCCTAGAGAGGCGTACGTAGAATGTGGCCTCCTTCAACGATATCACGGATAGGAAGCAATTGTTTTCCATGATAGAGGGAGGAATATAGGGGTATTCAATGACACCTTTTTCTTGAATGGTGGGAAAGAAAGATTATGGTGATAGAGGACTAACCCTACGTTGGAATCAACTTTTCGAGGATCATTCGTCTGTTCCTCGGAAGGCGAGAAGAGACAATGTAACATGTTTAAAGTTATTTAATTTTAATTGTTTTCATGTATATCATTTTTATGTGTGTATTAGAGTGCTAACTTTCATGTATCTGTTAGTACAGATGTGGGACCAGTGCAACCAACAAACCTTCGAGGACTTCGATGACTTCTCGACCACAAAGCGAGACCGATGCTTGGTCGGCGGACCAACTTTTATCTGAGGGGACCTCATTTCTAGAGAGGTTGAGAGTTTTTCGATGAGTGGAGTGCAACTGATTTGACTCACTTTCATTACAATACCATGAATTGAGATCAAGGATCTCCTGTCTTCCATGAAAACTCATGTAGTGTGGGTGCCACGAACTTGGGTCCAGATTTTCCGGCGTTTGGCCAATGTTGTTGTAAATTATGGCAGGGCCAATAGGTCTCGATATTAGATAGGCTATACTTTTATGTGCCGAGGGAACCATTGTATATTTTTGAGGAATAAGCCCGGTGATGTATCTGAACCTTATTTTTGAAATTCCTCCACTTATGTACTTTGAAACTTTTTGATATATATATATATATATATATATATATACTCTCTCTATATATATCTTGTACATCTTATGGATTTCATTTTTTTTATAAATGTATGTACGATGTATGTTTGCTTATTTTATGTGTGTACAACATGCCAATCTAATACTTGATGATCTAAACAAATTATTTATCAGCCTTTGATTAAATCTCCTAGGAACATGGATATCGTAATTTAATCAAAGTAATGTTCTAAGAAACATACTCTAAGGAAACCTTGGTGTAAAGTAGGGATCATAAACACATGGTAAAATCCATTTAACCGGGACACAACTAGTTGAGAATCTAGATAAACCCATAGGTGATAAATACCATGTGACAAAGTCTGAAACTCTATCATTGCGTTGTACTCGGTGACATTTTTTTGTGGCATCACCTAAATAGATACCTCCTGAAGATAATAACTAGCCTCGAGCTGTAAAAATTATCCAATTTGTGGAGGCAAGCCTCCGAGTGTATTGGCTAGCACTGTTCGTGAACCCAATGAAGGCCTCTGATTCCCTTGACATCTACCATAGTGAAAAAGAATATATAAATAAATACACATCCATAAAATAAAAATACAAAAATTTGTATAAGAACTATACATATGTACAGAAGTCACCCAAGGCGACCCAACTACAAGTAATACTTCTTGAGGTGAGCACATTTCTAGGCTTCACAAAGGAATTTCCTTCAAAGTAAACTAGATGGTAAGCACCCTTATTTAAGACCTATTTTAGGTTGAACGGTCTGAACCACATGGGTTTGAACTTGCATGTCCCAGGGGATCTTTGTCTTGATCATAGACCGGGACAAGATCTCCTTGAATAAATATGAGGATGAGCGAACCCGATCATCACCCACGACACGAATCGTTTTCTTATGAGCCTCATTGGATGAGGATGCATTGCGACATTGCTCATCGAATTTCTCGAGATATAATATTAGGTGTTCTTCAAGCAGTGAAGTGTTCGGCGGTAATTCCACTACCAACTTTAAAAGGCAGAGATCGACCTCAATAGGAAAGACTTCTTCAGGTGCAGTATCTGGTGAAAAGATTGAAGCGGTGGTGTTCAAAGGCGTTCAGTGGAGCCCAAAGCATCAAGTACAACATCAAATGCCAATTTGGATTAGCGAGAGTGATTGTCTTGCCTGTAGTCTTGAGGGACTTATTGATCAACTGAAAATTAAGCTTGTGGGTAGTAGGGATATGAATGTTCTTACCTCAACCCAAGATTTGATGTTAACTATGACATCATTTTGTTTTGGAAGTGGCCCCATGGTCCGTGAAAATATCCTTCGGGATGCCAAACCTTTCTACTATTTGGTTAAAAGTGAAAAGAGTCGTTGTTTCTCCATGATTGTTAAATGTTGGCATAGCATCAACCCACCTTTTGAAGTATTCTACTGCTCTGAGAAAAGTAATGAGTACCCCTAGATAAAACTAGGTGACATCTAACTAAATTCAATCCCCCAATTGGTGAAAGGACTAACAACAATGATAGGAAACATGGGAGCGGTATGTGCCCTCATCTTTCGAGAGAATATCTAACATGGGTGGCACTTCTTGGCCCGCCTCGACACAATCCTTGATTAACATAGGCCAAAAAGTAGCGGCACATAGAATCTTTTGGGTTGTCTCCAAACCATAAAAATGACCACCACATGATAGTGTGCAGGTTATTAGGGATGAATCTGCTTCTTAGGTATATAAGACAAAGATGAAGAATGAAATATACACCTCGACTATACAAAGTGTCAATGAGTATGATATAGTTTCGTGCCCAATGGCGAATTTTTCAGCAGCTCATCATTAGGGCGCGGAAAGCACTTCAAAGTCTAGAGAGATAGACTGAGTATATCTCCATACGAGGGAGTCACGAATATGAGATTATAAAATATCTCCTTTGATAGGGTGTTTGTGATATCACTATATTAAAGCCCGGAAGCTCAAATGGACCAGCCAAGACAAACAACTTTTGGATTTGTAAAAAATGAAAGTCAAATTCCTGGGGGATTACAATCCATCTACTGATGTTTTTTCCAATGAATCAACATGTCAACATATATTGAAAAGGGTTCACAATGACAATGACATTGGTCTTGCAAAGCAAAATGTAATGATGGAACCACTTTGGACTAATGCACTATTTAAGCGATCTTCTCAGTAATAGGGAATAGTTTAGTTCCAACCCAACTAGGCCTTGTATAAGGTAATAAGTAATGTTCTCCTAGAGAAGATCATCCTCCTAAACCAAGACCAAACTGATGGTGGAACTCGTAACCAACCAAGTACAACAAGAAATTTTTATTATAATTGGGAGGCCAAAGCAAGGGGTAGACGTCGGGGTGTGTTTCAATGCTTCAAAGAGTGTTGAAAAGCTTCATCCCAATAGAGATGGGACTCCTTTTCAATAGATGGTAAACCTTTAGTGATCGATTGTAATTTGTGATAAAAGCGTAAAGAGAGGTGCTTTCTCGTAGTCTCTAAAGGTTGGAGATTATTGTGCGGAGGCAATTGAACTATTGCCTCAACCTTGGAGGATCGACCATGATCCCTATTTGTTGACACGATGAAACCTAGATATGACGGCGTCACACAAAAAATTCACTTGTTAGTATTCAAGTGAATCCAATAGTAGCAACATCGTTAGAAGATTAGTTGGAGGTGTTTGGGATGATCAGATCTCTTGCGAGAGTGTGATGCTAAGTCATATAGATATGCCTCGACTATATGTCTAAAAGATTAAGTGGAAAGAAAGAAACATGGCCCATTGAAAAGAAACTAGGCTCCGTGACATTCTTAACCCAGGGACAAAGGCATCTTACGAAAGGCGAATGTTCCCCATGGAAAAATAAAAGTTGTTTTATGTTGGTATTCAGGTTTGATATGAATGCAGTTATATCACGAAAAACCATCCATGAATGAAAGGAACTGCTCGACCCTATGCATCCATAAACCAATCTAATCAATGAATGGGGTGGGAAAATTATCTTTCAGCCAATCCTTTTTCAAGTCATGAAATTCCATGCACATCGCGAATCATACCCTATTTCTTATTACTTAGGAATAGGGTTTTGACACTTATTCTACGTAAACACCGCAGGGTATATGAAACCAACTTTGAGCAGTTCTCTACTTCAGCCTTAATTTCTTCCACTTTCCAAGGATTTACTGAATGAAGCTTTTGTCGAAACGACTTGGAATTAGGATAGTTCTTTATTTCATGTTTGATGATTCTTGGGTCTATGCTTGGGATTTCCTCGTAAGACCAAGAAAAATAATATGCATGAGAATTCCTTAAATAACTGTATAAATTGAATATCTTGAGAGAAGCTGATGCGCTCCAGCGAAAACATTCTCCACAATGCAGGAGGAGTTACGGAATATCTATGGGAATCGTTTCGGTGATACTCTCCATATTACCCTTGGCATAAAATGTGTATCCAAAGGGATTAATAAGACAAGACCTATATATCCGTCCACAGTCAAAACAAATTCACGCCTCTATTCTCATAGCCTCTGAGAGAATTAAGATCTATGTTGGGAGATCATCCCGAGGAGCCTATCTGGACCATTCAATGCCTCCATAATCACCTCGTGATAGGGAAAGAACAATTCTATAGGATCTGTATTGGAAAGAGAGCCTTGGGCACAAATAGGCTCTAGAACTAGATCTAACTCACAATGCGGAATTGGGATCACAGTCAAACCCGAAGCTCTTTGAAAATGTTTAACATAAAATTTATCCATGGACAGGGCATGGCCATGCCCGAATTCCTTGTCCCTTTCATCGAGGCTTATGGGGAAGGAAGATTCCACATATCATCAAAGTAAAGTCATTCGAAACAACGACATTTGAAACATGTCATCCCTAGGTAGGTCGAGGGCAATTGATATAATATTGATATCGCTAGAAGGTGGTGATTAATCAAGAAAGTACCCATTAGTGATGGACACAAGCCAACCCCTAAGTTGATGGTGTCGGGATAAGGATTATCAATCATGGGACCATGGATGCCCCGATGAAGGGAGTCGGGCCGGGAGAAAAGACAACTAGTCAATGGTCACAATCTATCCCTCATGCGGAAAACACAAGAGCCTAAAAACTATAGAAACCATTGCATGCGTCGTAATTCCAACTCCTCCCTAACAAAAGTTTGTAGAGGTAGATGACCACTTCAGCTTCAATGCCACGATCTCTTTTCCTCTAATTGGATTACTTAGTTCCACAGAAATGAAGCCAAAAAGATGTTGTTCCTGAGTTTTTGTTTTAAGGCTTTAAAACACACCGTCAAGGAATCCGACTAAAGATTTTTATGACAATACTTTTAAAATAAAGAAACAAAGACTAGATCAGATTAGGTTTATCCAAATTGTCTTTGTCTCTTTCCCGTTGTTCTGGATAGCGCCGCGTTGATTGCGGCCCGTTATCTAACTCAATCCTATTTGCTGCAGTTTGCAAGATGGCGTTATTAAATAAGTTTAATTACTGTCTTGTTTGATCTTGTAGACCCGGTTCTACGTTGGGTTGTCTACCATTAGGAGCTGTCATGGGTGATAGGGTTTTAAATATTTATTTGTAAAAGGGTTTTATGTATTGGTTTACTTAGGACTTTCCGAAAAGATATTAGTAAAACAACTTTAAAACTTAAGAAAAAAAGTAAAGACACAGCCGAGGCCGTTTCTGGTTTGGCGGCAATTTTAATTTTAGACAATGAAACACAGCGAGAGAAATATAAGGCTTTAGTTTTGGAAAGAATCTTATATTTCAGTTAACAATAATGAAAGAGAACAGGATTTTTAACAAAAAGAAATATTAAGGAATAGAAGGTTACAGGTCTTAAAATCACTAAAGAAATCTCAGAGGAAAAAACTGTAACACATTCAACTTCCAAACCAATCTGAAACAATAAGCAACAATTGCATATAATTTCAAATTGATTTACTTGCTAGAAACAACACATTAAGAAGAATATTTAACAAATAATGATATATAGGGGAAGAAACATAGTCAGAGTGCGGAGTTCGAATCTTGTTGGATTTATATTCCTTAAACTTCAAAATGATAAGGTACAAAGTGACTTGGCATTTATGAAGCCCTGTTTCAACCTCTTGAAATTATATTCCTACATTCTTGTCAAAATTCCATTCGTACTAACCAACTTCCTAATCTTTAGGTTGCATAAACTAATGTCAACCGTTTACAATTATTTCAAAATTCTAAAATAGAAATATTTACAAAGTTTTAAATTTGAGTTGAAGAAGATAAAGAAAGTTCTTCGACTTCTTGAACATGTTTTTATAGAAAGTTCACCAGGCTTTGGGAGCTTAAATTTGTGCCGTTTGCTTCAAAGAAAGAAACTTTGTATGCGTATTTGTGTTACCAATTGTTTTTTCTCTGTGGACAATTTTTCCAATTTTAATTTGGAAGCTATCATCCACTTCCTCTCTTTCTATACATATTGACCATTTTAAGATTTGAGATTTCCACTTTTCCTTCAAGTTCTTCACTTTTGTTTTCAGTTGATACACATTAATATTCAGTTTCTCTAATAACTCGAAGAGTCATGTCCCTTTGTGTAATGAATCTTTTCAATGAAATCAAGATGTTTTATTGATCTTTAATTTAGTCCCTTTTGAATTCTTTTATATCTTCAATTTAGTTTCTAAGACCTTTGTCATTACATCTCCTTCAAAACTGCTCTGAAGTGGATAATTTCTGTGTTTTTCCAGTTTTTTCTTTTTGTAAAGAAGTTATTGTTCTTTGGAAAGAATTTCTTGCTGCTTTTACCTCTTTGCTGCACTGCCTTGTCCAGCAGTCTCTTAGATTCTTGAAAATAATTAGGATGATTTCCCAGTTACGAAATACCTTGTTGTTCTTCCTCAATGTTTACATATATCTCTGATGCTTAGTCTTGGAAATGATCTAATGTTTTCAATCACATGATTAGTAATTGAAATGATTTTATCTTCGGGGTTACCATTACCAGTTCCTGCATTTGTTCCACGGTAGCACATTATCATGTTTTTTTTTTCTTCATCAAATTCCATTTAACTTTTGGATTTCTGGATGTCTTTGAGTCTAGCTTGCTCCAGACCTTTTTGTATACCCCATCCAATAAATTTTTTATTTTCTTTCAGTCTGTCATGTAGCTGTGTAATTTCCCGATCCTTCTGCTCTATCATATTTATCAAATTTCCTACAGAGTACACATTGGATGATCTGTAGCCCCATAGTTCACTTACTGCAGTAGCAAATTCACAACCATTCAAGTCTTTCCATCAATAATAATTTTATGTTTTTGAAATTTCTTTCTCCCTGGGATGCTGAATTCTTGTTTCTTGCAACCCTTCTTTTTTGAAAAATATTCAATGAAAGTGTTCCATCTCTCACTTGATTGGTTCCTAAGTCATACGATATAAAAATCCTTAAGTGAGGGGTTACGAAGAGCCTCTTTGGTGGATTTAATGTTGTCAATGGGACTCTGAAGTTCTGTGAAGTTGTTTTACAACATTTACCACGGAATAATATCATCCAGGGTTGTAGGTTGTCTGCAGCTCTTTCACTTTTCTGTAGGAACCTCTGTGAGGGAGGTCTCAGTTTTCATTCTTCATCATCTTTGCAGAACAATGGTTTCAAAACTGGAGATTGTTCTTGTTGTGTCATTGCGATGTTGGCATTTTTAAGCACTTCAAAACTCATTTGGCAAACCATGCATCAGCTTCTATTTCTTTGAAAAGATTCAAAACCCACCTGTGCATCAGGTCACAAGGTTTGCCACTCCTCCAGAACTCTTACTATGAACTTCCATTTCTAAAACCATCATCCATGAAATAGGCTCATGTTCCATGCTCAAATCCACTGGCAGGCATACCTTGATTAGGTGGCAGTCATGGTCATATTTCCATGTATTCTCATCACCTATTTCCATACTCAATGATTGACAGGCAGAATGACCCCTAATTTATCATCAAGACCTTGAATAAACGGAAAAGAATGACTAAAGCCTTCTGTTGATAATTCCTTATTTTCCTGGTACTATCAAGTGACCAATACTTCTCCACATGTATAAGTTACAGAATTATGCAGAATGATGGCTCCTGGCACTCACATGGGAAAAAATTTACTTGAATAGAACCAGTGAACCAATGATTTAGAGGACTACCATGTTATGGGAAGCTCCTCAGGGGGATAAATGGGAGAATAAATTCATAACAGTAGAAGAATAAACCCTGTGCTGATCTCACAAGTGTGCATTTTCATTTGGAGATTCAGACAGACATGAGCAGAGCTCCCTTTGAGAATTTCCAGCTCGAACCATTCATGGAAGGGTCATGAAAGTGAATCCATTACCAGGTGACTATAAAGCCCTTTGTTGTGCTTGATGGTTTTGCCCAGTTCATAACTTAGAGTGATGTTGTGCGATCAAATTTTGTGCCAGTTAAAGCTGCCCTGAGCTTTATCTGAAGATTCAGTGCAAACAGAATCACTCAAAAGAATCTCTGTTTCATCATTCCTTCAAACCCTGTGTAATTCCATTTAAAGGAAGCTGACCATTCCATTCAGCCTAAATGTTTCATCCATCTCTCTATCCATCAGAACCATCGGTGCCTTCAGCATCCATAACTTTGAAAGAGCTACCGAAATCAAGATAAAGGTACTCGGTGGGCGACCAACCCCGCCCACATTACCCGGACCGCTTCATTGGACTTTAAATCGACACATTAGCAAACTCATTGCACCCAGTTTTTTAGAGATACTTTAATTCAGAGGAACACATCCACTTCAGTCTAATAAACCATGCTCAATTCCACCAATCAGGATCTGATACTTGGCATTCTTCTGTAATGATCTGGGCGTCATCACCAGGAATAGTCATGCACCAATTCATCTCATTACTGATTCAAAATATCAATTTTATAAAATCACGTTGAGGTAATGCCATTCTGTCTGAAAATATCGCCCTTCCCGTTCATCTTCAGGCTTTCTTTTCGATGCTGATTTAATATATCCATTATTCTTCGCTCATGTTCATCCAGAACCTGTGGAAGGCGGATTCGCTAATGCATTACCAGGCATTTAAATTTTATTTGAATATCTGAAAATCATGGTGCATTTTTCCACACATTATGAAATAAAATTACCCAGGCTCTTCCCGATAGCCGCCGTTTTAATGAAGCATTTCAAGATTTTGATGTACTCAAATATAGTAAACTTACTAAATTGGGAATAATTTAAAAGATGTTATCCCAAAGTTTGCTTTAAACATTTGTTGACTTTCAAAGGGAAATGGTCGTCAGAACAATCTTATTTCAGATTTGGCCCTCCACTTCCGGGTTTTAGAGCTTCCTCTCAAAGGAAAAGATCCTTCAGGAAACCTAATATAAATCATGATATATTCAAGTCAAAATATATTTAATATCTGAAAATTTAAATCCAAATTCAACCTACAAAAGGACATTCATTCATCAAAATAGGAGGCTAGGAAATAGAATATGGGAATCCCATTAATAAATGAAACCATTCTCAATGAAACAGCAGGGCACTCAGTATCCAGTAGATTATTTGATCTTCAAATGCTTGTGATGGTATATTCTTTATTCGTACTTGGGATTAATGGGGATAGGACTCAGGACTCAGATAGCCAGTTTCTTCATTCTCACTAAATCATGAATCCCGGGTGGAGTGAGGTCAACAAGTGCACTAGAAATAATCAGAAGCAAAACATCAGCTCATATTAAGAATTAATATATGGGATAGGTTGTAAACTATTTAAATTCATTGAACAGCTTCATTTATTTCAAAATTCAGAATCCAGGTATCTGATGTGGAATTTAACATTTCTGCAAGTTTCATGTCCCATTAGTTAAAAGATCAGACATGAAAAAATGTTAAGATCCTGTTCAAACAGGGATTTTAAATCATTTCTTCCAAACCAGAACAAATGGGCATTTCCATTCAATTGGAATGGTTTTTCATTCCATATATTACGAGCTCAAAATGATTTTTTATCCTTAAGGTCAAAAAAAAATCATTTAAACACAACTCAACCATGCTAGAAAGTGCTGAAAGCAGTGGACTTAATCAAATGCAAATGACATTGCGTAGGACACAGAATGCCAACTGACTATAATAGATAACAAAAACTCAAAACCAGGGATATACTCTGTATGACGCCCTCTGTTGCACAGCTAGTACATTGCGGGACTGGGAGGATAATATCCGGTTAGAACAGTGATGGGCTAAGATGGACTGAATGCTTCTGTAATTATTACCCCAGTCGAACAGCAAGGATTCCTCCTCTTTGAAGCTGGGAAAATGCAATAAACCGATGAATCCTCATATCTCATTTTGCTAGAAAGGTTTGAATACTTCATTTGGAATTTGGCACTCCTGCAATTCCATTGGCGGATAGATAAAACTGACCCGACATTCTCGCCTTTCGGCTGAGGGAATCTTGCAGGGGACCTTTACTTGCAAAGATTCCGCCATTATTCGGTGTTGGTGATCTGAACATATACCGATTAAATTACGCTTTCCAGCAATGCTTTGCGGCTGGAATTTTTGAAACACGGCACTACTTTAATGCTTGCCAAACTTCCATTTGAGACTTATTGCATTTTGTTTCGCTGGCGATTCGTAGCGGTAATTTATTAATCATTTTGTACCTTGAGCTCGGCATTGGAATTTGCCGAAGCGACGAATTAGAAGCAGTGCTAAAGTTTCACCTTAGGAAATAAGGGTCTGTTCTCACATTGAGATAATGTATGATTACATTAATGATTTATGAAAGTGTGCTAATCAAGAAATAGGTGTTGAAGTTTCCTTCTTAGGAAATAGGGTCTTATTCTCTCACCAAGAGATAGTTAGCCTTCGGTTCATTAATGAGTTTATGAAAGCGTGCTAATCAAAAGCAGTTCCTAAGTTTCACACTTAGGAAGTAGGTGCTGTTCTCGTTAGAGATAGATAGCCTTCGATTATTATTGTGTCAATTATTTGAGTTAAGCAATGAGTTCATGAAGTGTGATGATCAAAAAACAAGTGCTGAAGATTCCTACTCTGGGAAAAGGGTCTTGTTCTCCTAATTCTGAGAATAGTTGGTCTTTCTATTGCGGTGTCTTTGTTTTTTTTAATGTAATCGAGGATTCTTCAATTAATCATTTTTCTAAACTTTGAGCTCCACTTAATAGGTAGATTTATTTCACATGTAATTCAAGTTGAGAACTTCCTACATTTTGTTTCAAGGCAAGGTGATTAATATAGATTTTTCTACAACTCTAAGGTTGCTTTTGAGATTGAGCATATATAGTGCGTGGTTACCTTTGAATAAAAAGACTTCCCTAGGTTGACAATTTATGTAGCACTTGATTGTTGGATTAAACAAACAATTATAGTGACCAACTTGTTTTGTACTTGGATTGTCGGGAAAGGTAATTATAGATTTCAAAGCACTTATGATTTTTGAATACAAAGATTGCATGAGAGGCCGCAGAGACCCCAAAGACACTGACCCTATAGGTGTGAGAGGAGGAAAAGGAGAAGAAAGACTTATATTGGCGAGATTATATCAAAGTGTGAATCTGCGCTTAGAATGACGAAAACAAAAATCCCGACCTTCATTTCAAAGCTTTGAAGCTTGAAGAAGTTTGGAGTCCAGCAGCAGATCCGAAACCAGCGAGGAAACATTGAGGGCCAGAGCAAGTCTTGGCGAGGAGTGGCAGAGAAAACATGGATGAAGTCTGATGAAGAATTGCATCATGAAGGAAACGGTGAGTCGGAAGGAGAATTAAATGAAAACTCTTTCTCACATTAGGATTTCCTATTGGTGATCTTCCTAGAGGGGTATCCCCATGAAGAACATTCCACTCTCGGCCTACCTAATTTTCATGGTTTGTCTTCATAGGATTCTGATGAATTCCTTTTTTGAGTTTGATATATTATCACGGGGTCTGATTACGTTTCCAATGCTAAAAATTAAAGCTATTTCCATCAACATTGAAAGGAAATTCACTAAGATGGTTCATGATTAAGTCTTAGAGACCATGTAATCACAACATGGGACCAAATGAAGCAATTCACGAATAAATGCGAACTATTCTTGAACAGAGAAAGATGGAGGAGCTATTTTAAGATGATCTTGAGAAAGAGGGATGAAAATATGGGGACTTTGTAGAAGACTCACAATACAATCTGCAAAGATTTAGTCATCCCAATGTAAGTAAGATATTCTCAAAACTATATTATTAAAGGGAGTAAGGGATGGGTGTCTAGATATGTTGAATATGCTTGGAAAGTGGACATATCTAAGGAATCATACGATGAAATTGTTAATTTATGCAAAGATGTTCAAAGGGAGCTTCAAGAAACAGATCAACCGGGAACTACATTTTCAGAGTCCAAAAATCAACTAGTGGGGGGGCAACAAGAGCCGAGATAGGTAATTTACTTGAAGGGTTTAAAGGCCGATGTTAAGCTCTTTTACCTCACAAAATTGACACCACTTGATTCAAAGAAATGGCGAGGCGGAAGAAGTCCTGTCCATATTTTGTTCTCAATACAGAGATAAGCACCCATGAAGGGGATTCCCATTGGACAAAAATCCAATCTGCACCATCTGTGATAAAGAGATCATGAAACTCAACAATTTCCTTCTCTACCCGGGGATCAGGCATCATTACAACCAACCAGGGCGAAGAAGTTTAAGTTGTCTATCTATTGACACAAAGAAAGCTGATGCGACCATGAGGGGACAAGGTATGATATCCTAACATGCCATTTACATCTTCTAATCATTGGAATAATTATCCTTCTTTCAATCCAAATGGATTTACCCCCCTATAATCAAATGCAATATCTAATCAGAATGAATTACCCACCCATGCAACAAGTAACCCACCTTTGTTGAGTGCATCAATGTGGAATCCTTGGTCTCCACAACAACAACCATGCTCCGGAACCAATGGAGTCCAAATTGGAGAGGAAAACAACTCCCCTTCCCAAATCAATTACCACAATCACAATTTCTACAACCACTCTCATACCATCAGGTACTCACCAAACAATCAAATAATGAGACCCAAAATACCTGTACAACCTAACCCAAAACCCAATAATAAAGTTGTGCAGAGCATTTATATTCATAACCAGCCTACAATTTCTCTTCTCCCTGGCAGTACAGCGATATTCATTTGTGATCACGGAGAGTAGTGGACCCTACCATAGCCGATGTTACCTCTTCTAATAAACAAAAGAGCATGATGTTCCAGAAGAGGTACAATCATCCTCAACAATGCTACTGAAACAACAAAACAACCATTTCCTGAGCATTTAGCTTTGACTAAAATGCACAGCCACCATTTCAATCTTCTAGGGGAATTACAAAATTTGTATGTCAAAGTTCCTCTACTACAAGAACTCCGAGACGTACCAATCTATGATAGGGACTCTGTGAGACATTTGTGTTAAGAAGCACGGTAGGAAAATTAAGGATCCCTCACAATCCATGTTATGGGAGACTTATCCGCACTAATGTCGGAAAATCCCCCAGGTTAAATATGGTGATCCCGGCCATCCTACTGTCATGGTACAAATTGGAAAAACAATAATCCCACCGAGGAGTCTGGTAGACTAAAGTGCAGCTATTAATATCATGACTCTGGAAACCTTACAAGTGCTACAAATGAAAAATGAAGTCAGAGACACCCCAACTATCCACAAGGTGTTGGTGATCACAATTAGAAGCAGGAGAGTCATTGAAGACCTCATTATCTCAGTAGAATCTTGAAATTATCCGGTAAGACTTTATGGTACTACAACCTAAAAACAAAGTTGGGGGGCCACCCACTCTAATTTACAGGCGGACCTTGGCTAGCCTAGCGGATGCTTTATTAGTAGATGGGGTTCAATGACAATTTCCAACTACAAACTAAGCGACTTACCCTTCTACCCTCATTTTACACCCTTGATTAATAATGATAATTATGTATGGGTAGACTTTGATGAATCAACTTACTCAACCCCTTTTGACTATCGGACAAGCTCTAAGCCTTAGAGACTCCCAGGGATGAAGTAATTGATAATTTGTTGGAAAATACTGAGAAGGGGGGGTGAATCCCAGTGTTGGAGCTATCAATCAATTTTAACTGTACTACTGAAAATCTTAGTCTACTTTAGAGAAATCAGTTGTTGTATATTCTTAACTTGATGTGCATCGAGGAGATCTTGTATTATGGATTTCTTCATTCATCAGATGTCTTTTATTTTGTTGATTTACTGTTTAAAATCAACAAAATAAACTAACACGGGTGGTGTTTTATGAACACCGGAGGTTTGGAATTGGAAACCCAAGTGGAAAACCACATTTGTTGTTGTCTCACATACTCAATGAATATTATTAAGAAAACGTTCTACAACAATGTACTAGTGCGGACTCATACTAGTGCAGCAGAGACTTCTACAGAGAAGGCTACAACTTTCTCTCGTTTACTAGCCTTTCTTGGAAGGGAGCTTCAACCCCTTGATGATAGCACCAGTTTCTATTGGTAAAGGGTTTAACCCTCCTACTCCCTGCTGACCACGTTTCATTAATTTTTCACACTGGATCAGGCGGTTCATCTAGTGGTTATGGCCGATGCTTATAAACTATCTCAAGAGTAAACCACGGATCTCTGGGTCATTAGAGGCCCAGGTTACCAAAGGACACATATTAAACAATTCACTAAACCTGGAGATGATGCCTCTGATCTCATGGTTGTTGGACCCACAGCTGAAATCTCTCTGTCATTGTAGTTCTGCCGCCCGACTGCCACAAGGAGGAGTTACTCTTTCTTCAAACTTGCCATACTGCCTGCACAAATGACCTCACCCACCAGCAAATATTCCCACTGTCAGAAAATGGCATCCACATCCTTCAAAAGGGTCCCTGCAACCTATCACCGTCCTCCTTTTCTCCTGCAAGCGTGCCTGTAGGAATAGCATCGACCGCTTCTTATACCCATTGGTCCTCAACCTGTTCGAGCCTCGACCCCTCTTTTTAAACCCATTGGTCCAGAACTGTTCAACGCTCGTTGGGTCCCATATTTATTACCCGGAGGAAATCGAGCTCATGTTAAAAATTTAAATTAAACTTACGCGCGCCCCGTTTTAAATCAATGGTTCTGATCAAATCTGTATCTGGCGATCCAGATTCACTCGCGTTTTTCACGATATCGGGGTTTTTGATGTCGAGTGACTTTGTTATTCGAAAGTCTCGATCCCCGATTACCGATGCGCCCATTTCCACGCGCTAGCCCTGCTGGCTATAAGCCTTGGTCCCATAAGACCGTCAACACCTGACCTCGGTCAAACCTCCATCGGGGTTTCAGCGTTTTCGATATCACCATGAACATGCCTCCAGGATTTCCGATCCTCGATTTCCCAAGCTTTAGCCCCATCTGGCTACTCAATGGTTCATATGACCATTACCCATGACCATAGTCAAACCTCCATCCTGGTTTCGACGTTTTCGATGCATCGATGCATTCACCCGGAGATTTCCCGATCGTCCAAATCCCGACGTGTTTCAGCCCCCTCCTTGGATGACCCTGGTTCACGTGACCGTTACCTGTAACCGCGTCATTATCTATGATAGCTGGCATCCACTAATCCTCTGTCCTCCTTCGCTGTTGTGCTGACAGTTGTACCCCACTTATCGGGATTTCGCGGATCGCGATTTCGAAATGCACAAAACCTTTGTGCTCGGAATCTCCGATATCCCGATTTGCGATATGCCGACTCGTTCCTGATTTCTGACACCTGTCCCTCAGATGGACGGTCTCGATGCCTTCGGGATTTCGAGACTTTCGATCTCTCGTTTCCTTCAACCTCAGGAAATCCGATTTCTCGATGTCCGATATGCCGATGATGCCTTGATCTCCGACACTTGTCCCTCAGATGGACGGTCCCGATCATTGATGCCTCTGCTGATGTCACACATGGTTTGACACGTGTTAGATCCTGCCACGTGTCACTCTGATTCGTGACTTTCATGTGCCTGAAATGTTGAATCTGCCTGACACCTGTCAACCTCTGATTGTGCCAT
>SNQJ01S0175148.1:0-20143 GCA_010110895.2 Picea sitchensis | reverse complement strand
AATATATGCTTGAGATCATGAAAATAAAAATACATGGCCCACTGGAATGTGGCTCCAGCATTTTTAAGACCGAAAGGCATCTTACGATATGTGAATGTACCCCAAGGACAAATGAATGTCCTTTTGTGTTGGTCTTCAGGTTTGATTTGGATTTGATTATATCTCGAAAAACCATACATGAAAGAAAAGGCTTCGCAACCAGCACATTCATCAATGATATGGTCGATGAATGGTGTTGGAAAATTATCTTTGGGACATGCCTTGTTCAAATCACGAAAATCGGTACATACACGAATCGTGCCTTGTTTTTTATTGATCGACATAGGGTTTGACACCCATTGAGTCAAATGGATAGGATAGATAAAACCTGCCTTTAGCAATTTCTCAACCTCAATCTTGATGGCTGCTGCTTTCTTGGGATTAACTGGGCGAAGCTTCTGTCGAACAGGCTTGGCATCAGGATAAGTTGTGATTTCATGTTCAACTATTTTTGGATCGATGCCTAGCATTTCCTGATAAGACCAGGAAAAAACATCGCGGAATTCTTTGAAAAGATCCGTGTAGATTTGAATCTCTTCAGGGGAGAAATATGCCCCGACGAAAACATTCTCCACGATGCTAGGGTTTTGGGAGATGTTGATTGGTATAGTTTCAGCGATAGTTGCCATATTGCCCTCAGCATAAATTTCATGTGTAGCTAAGAGATTAATAGGACACGAATGATCTCCTGTCATGGTCACGATGAATTCTCTTGCTTCGATTCGACTTAACTCTGGGAGAAAATATGATCTATGATGAAGATCTTCCCAAGGTTTGTTCGGACTAGTCATTGCTTTGATTACTGCTTCATCAAAAGGCAAGACTAAGTCTAACAAATCAATGTTAGCGAGAGAACATTGAGCCCAAATAGGCTCTAGAAGTGGATCTAACTCTTGTGCAGGAGTTGGATCAGGGTTGGCTGAAGCTTGTTGGACTAAAGAGTATGCTACTTTAGTGGTAGACAAGGGCATGGACATGTCTGGGTGCCCTGTCTCATCCATCATGGTCGATGGGCAAGGAAGTATCCATGGATCCTCGAATTAAGTCATGCAGAACGATGAAACTTGAAAAATATCAACCTTACGGTGATTGGATATAAATTTGATATCGTCATGAGGAGGTGGGTAATTGAAGGTACCCATCAAGGATGGGCACAAACCAACTCCTACGTTGACGACACCTGGTTGAGGATTATCAATCATCGTGACCGTGGATGCCCCCAAAGTTGGGTAAGGTCTGGAGAAAGACAATTGATCGATGGTCACTATCTGGCCCTTGTGTGGAAACAACAAGACCTAGAAAACTGTAGCAACCACAGCTTGCATAGAATAAGTCCAACTCCATCCTAACAAGAGGTTATAGTCGAGGGGAGCATAGACTACCTCTACTTCAACACACACGGTCTTCCCTCCTAACTGCACGGGGAAAGAAGGAACGATACCATGTGGTCGGAATGAATGACCGTCAAAAGCAGTGAGGAGAGTAGGTGATGGAGATGAAATGGGCTGGCCAATGGCCTTCCAACATGCCAACGACATAACACATGTCGAGGTGCCCTCATCGACAACCGTGCGGAAAATATTCCAAGTAAAAATTTTCGTGGGATAAGCCACTACTATCTTAAATGCTACGTGGTAAGGAAGATGAGGTTTTAATTCAGTTGTATATAACATGATGGTACTCGGATTACAAGTCTCAGTAGAGCCCAAAGAAGTTAACAAGACTTTCCTTTGAGTAGGGAAGCTTTGGAGGACCTCTAATGCAGACATCACACAAGGGGTTTGTGATAAATATTCCACCACAGAGTAGTTCTGGGCGACCCTTGTGTTTGAGTTATGAGAATATTTTTTAAATGCACCTTTTGGAATGCGTGTCATTGTTTTTCCCAACGTCTTCTCAATTTGTAGAGGAAAAGATAGGATATTAGCTTCTTTACCCTTCTCAGAAGCACTCAAATTACTATAATCATGCTCTCTAAATGATATGAAAGCATCACCCCTATCCATATATACGTTCGCGGATGCGGGGTTGTTCAGAGGCGGGCAAGTTTCTTGGCTACCCCCTTCTGTGCTTGTAGAGGCTTGAGTTAGATTTTGTCCATGTTGAAATGGATTAGTTAACACTGCCTGCTATTGCTCTGTGACAAACTTTTGGGCCTTTGCAAGTCGAGGACATATATGGGTCGGGTGGTCTTACGCGCACAAGTTGCATGGATACCTCGCCTTCCATTTTTCAGTGTTGTCCCCACCAGCATTATCGTTGGGTTTGTTGTCCCCTTTACCCTTTTTTCATTGTTTTTTCTTCCCTTCAGGCTGTTGGGTGGCCTTTGGGTTAGTCGACTGCACTATGTGTACTTCTGAAGTTTTGGTAGGGGGAGCAACCAAAGTAGTAGTTTGCCTGGCTGGTGTGTGTTGTATGGATAATTGCTGCAACTGCTTTGTCAATTTCTCAGAGGGCTTGGTTTGTGCTGAACCAAAAATACCATCGGCATGTGGTCCAGTTCTCTGTCTAGTTTTATCCATTATTGAACGCGATGCATTTGGAAAGATGTTGTATAATAAACCGGACTGAGAATAAATGAGCTCAAATTGTTGAGCCCTCATGATGGCGTCTTCTTCGAAGAAAACTCCTAATATCGCAATGTCTTTGGATAAATGTGGGACCAAAGACTTAAGGAACCACTCAAGTAGGAATGATGGTGGGACTGGTACCTTGATTAAACTCTTCTGGTGTCTCCATTCTCTGATGTGATCAGAGATATGGTCCGTTGTTGTCTGTTAAAAATTGGCGAGTAGTTTTGTGCCAACGTTGTATGTCATAGGTAACTGGAAATGGTTCAGGAAAGCCATCGCCAGTTCGCCAAAAGAAGAGCATCTTGAGTGATCAAGCTCAATGTACCATTTTGCGGCACTCCCAATGAGAGTACGTTGAAACAATCACAATTGTACGGAGTCATCTTTCAATGAATTAGATGAGCACCAAATATGGAATGTAGTCACATGATCTCCTGGATCTTCGTTAGGCTTAGATTTGAACTTTGGAATGTACGAAGGCAACTTCGTCGGCATAGGAGGCCAACGTGGATCGTGACAAATAGGGTCATTCAACAACCTTGTCAAATCTGGCAAGTGTAACGTCGCCAGGAACGGTAGTTTGGGTTGCTGCTGATAACCTGGGAAAAAGGGACCTGGGGTTTGACTGGCACCAGGTTGCCAGGAAAAGTTTGGCTGCTGGCCCGGATTTTGGTAGAAACCATGAACCTGGCCAGCGTAAGGATTTTTCACATGTGGAGACATCATCGACTGATTTCCCAAATAGGACATAGATGGTTGGGCATGCATTATATTCAAAGTACTTTGGGAAGGATTACCCCATGCCGGTCCTGTAGAGATAGGCATAGTAGTTTGTCCAGGGTTCCATTGATTGTGGAAAGAATTACCCCAGAGCGGAATTCCGGAGGAGGGAACGGATCCCTGCCCATAATTCCATTGTCCTGCTAGGTTTGTCCCCTGTGCAGGAATAGTACCCTACACAGGAGTAGATTGTCCAAAAATGGGGTTGCCCCCAATCAGGAAAGCGGCTGACGAGAAGGTGTTATTAACAAACATTCCATTCAAAGAAAATGGTGTCGAACCTACCGACATACTATGTGAAGGTGGTCCTTGACTCCCCGCTCCAAATAAACTATTGTGTGTAGGTTTCTCGACGGATTGTTGATGCGATCCACCAAGTGAAGGAGACGAAGGAGGGATATGACCTCCTCCATAAGGAAAAGCGTTAAAAGGAGCAGGAGTGCCCCCCATGTGAAATTGCAGAGGAGTGCTAGAGCTCCCTGTCCCCAGACCCAAAGTCTGTAAAGTGGAGTAGGAAAGTACAAGACTTGTACCCGAACTAGGCATCTCGTATGAGAACGGAGGGCCTCTCGCACTAGGTGTGAAAGGGGTTGTGGCCACCACCAAAGACGGAATCAGACCACTGTACGAAGTAGTTGTGGTCAAGCCCATGGTGGCTCAGACTGATGACGATGGGTTAGGATATGAAATCTCTCCTGTGGTGACAACCGCGATGGGAATTGAAGAATTCCTAGAAGGAGTAACAACATTTGTTTCCATTGTTGTGTGTGACATTGTCTGGCGCTCGTAAAATTGAATTGGTACAATGAAAGGTGCCAAGAAATCAGTGGTTGGGGTTTCAACCAGACCAAGAGAGGCTGCTTCAAGGTCCAAAATGGTCTATTCCTCTGGGGGTTGTTCGGGCACAATGGTTTGTAACCTGGACGCTTCAAACGATCCTTGTTGGTCTAGCTTTCACCTTAATGGTGGCGGGGTTGGCTCCAGTGTAACTGTCGGCAGGCCAAGAAGCCTTCATGACCGGTGGAGATCAGGTACTCCACTGTGTGATAAGATCCAAGACACTCTAAGGTATTCTAAACATTCAAAAGTAACACACACTAAAAAAAAAGTCCCTAAAAGATAAGACAAGAAAACACTAAATTAATTGGAAGAATAGTTACAACCACCAACACTAGAGAAACTTACCAGTGCAAGTGCAACTCAAACACAGAATCACCCTCCGGGTATACTCTGCAAAGAGTGGCCCAATGTATTTCCTAGGTATCGTGGTATACCCCCGCAGTCACCTGTGTATGTCCCTAAAAAGATTGGCAACTAGGTTGCCAACGCGCGAATAGTCACCAGGCAGGTACAGTCGAAAGTCGGGTAGACCACAATGAGCAGGGTATCGAGCCTGAAACATGTCAAGGGTATCGAGAGAAAATGTTCCAGAAGAAAACTGAGGACCTCGAACGGATTCGAGACCCATGAATCCCCGTGGAAAATGGAAAAAATGGAATCCCAGAACAAGCCCTCTATATGTGTTCTCCACTACGATTGGTCCAGCTTTGGAGGGGTTATCTTCACTACCTTTCCACATGTGACCTCGTGTTTATCCCCTGTGTTAGAGGGGTGTCCCAGATAAATTTCACGACACTGGACTTAGACACTCCCTATCTCAGACTCCAATTTTTTATTTTAAATGGCCTTGAAGAGTTTACTCTCCAACCTAATCCAAGTCCCTAGTCCTAAACTAGTTTGTGAACCCTATAAACAGAAAAGTCTAGTAGATTTTAAATTTAGCGTTACTTTTATGGATTTGTCTTACGTCAAGGGATATGAGGGTGAAACTGATGATGTGTAAAATATGAAAGAAAAAAATGAATGAAAAAGATGGAAACAAAACTTTTACTGAATGCAAAATTTCAACAACTTTTCAAAATAATTTTTATTTTTTATTTTTCTAAGATTTTGGACAGCAAACTCGAAAGAAATTTCACTTGACTACAAGCTACTTATGCTCTAAGTAAACTGCAAAACCTTGTGAAATAAAAGACTTTTCCCTGGCTAATGATGCAGAAACACACTCTTCAACCAAATAAGAAAATGAAAGAGATTTTATTTATTTATTTAAATGCTAGTAAAGCAAGAAAGGAAAAATACCAACAAGCAAAAAACCAAGAAAAACAATTATGGCCTAAATCGCAGATCGCAAAGAATCAGGTCAAAAATCACACACTAACAATTTTAAAAACAATGACTCTCACACTTGTCTAAAAACCTTAATTTTTATTTTATTTTTATGACAACTTTTTAACTGAGAAAAAGTAGGCTAAGGGTAAGATGAATCCTAAGCTATTGACTGCTCACACAAAGATTCAAACACCTGAGAGGAATAATTCTTATCAAGGGAAAGGATGGAAGCCTTACCCTCAACAACAAGCATCATGTACAAGCACGCGACTGTCACTTTGACAACACACGTGCGAACACACACTGGATAGAGACAGAGGGCGTGTACACGCGGGTTGACCTTGTAAAGGCCGCGTGTATATCTAAACTCTGAGAAAAAATGAAAACATACAAACCAAACTAGGAAGAGACCATTGATATTGATAACCAGTATCCCTTGAAGGCCTGGACACTCTTTCTAACAGAAAAAAACTAATGTAAGGAAAAAATGATAAAGAAAAAAAAATCTGAGATAGGACTGCTAGCAAACAAGACTCAGAGAAAATTCAAGAAAACCCCCTGAGAATGTGTGATTCTGACAGGGAAGAGGATGATTGCCTCTGAGGTTCTTTGAACTCTACATGCTACTGCTACCTCTACTGCTAGCATTCACACACGAGCTGTAAGAGGGTAGGGTGCGGGTACACGCATGTAGACCTTGTTCAGGCCGCGTGTACCTCTGTGGGTCCCAAAAAACACAGTCAAGCAAAAGTTAGGGAAAGCTGGTATGGAAAACCAGACTCCCTGCTATCTCAGACCTTACAAAAACAAAAAAGAAAAGACAGGCAAGAAAAAATAGTCTTTAAAACTACCCAAAAACTAAATAAAACTCCAGGAACCCTAGAGAGTCTCCCAAGTATGGTCGCCAATTTTGTTGTTGGGAAAATCTCCCTACAGACTAGCAAATAGAGTTCAGAATTTGCATGCAGATATGACCGAATAGAAATTACTTTCTACCTTCATACCTAGATTTAAATCTCCTTTTCTTAGTAAATGCATGAAAAGATCAACCTACCTCGTTCCCGACGTTTGATGTCGATCCTCCGTTGTGCTTGATTACTTGTTCGCAATACTCCTTCCAAAGTTGACCTGCATCCAAGATAAGCAACAACTATGCAAGCATACTACTTATATACTAATGGGTTAGAAATCCAAACATATACTGATCAAACTATAAATAGTTCATGAATTGGGACAGGAAAAGCATTTTCTTTATTACTTAGAATGAGTCAACTTACAAAAAGTTGAGACCGACCACCACTCCTTGAACTTGATCTTGGGCTCCTCTTCTTCTATCCTTCAACTGCTTTGCTTTGAATCTCCTTTGGCATAAGGAAACACTAAAGGGTTGGGACAATGGGAATACGTAAATGGGCAAAGTTTCTTTGCTATATTTTTCCTCCTCGAAATGGGACCCCTACCCCTTCTTTTATAGGCTAGAAGGAGCTAGGTATTTCGACGAACCCTCGGCCATGCATGGACAGGAGTTTTAGTTAACTCACCCATAGCTTTTTGTTCCATTGACAACTTTCCTTTTTTCATGCTTTTGTCGGTCCACATGGGCTGTTTTGGGTCAGCCAGTGTGTATACGTGTGCAGTAATGGATTAGGGCACGTGGGCCTTTATAAAAGAGGATTTTCAAAGAGTTGTTCAACAGTGCTTTGGAAAAGAAGGGATATGAGTTGGCCTGATGCGAGGTAAACATGTGTGGTACAATTTAGGGTTATAACAAATGCTGAATATTCTCTTAATTTTCACAATTGTATTTCATTTAATGTAAACCATGCTGAATATTCTCTTAATTTTCACAATTGTATCTCATTTAATGTAAACCATGCTGGAAATTATTTTAATTGTTTTTTTTTATTTTTTTATGGATAATGATGAAGAACTGATGTTTATTTTACTTTTAGAAATATCACATAATGTATTTGGCATACATATGGCCTACACATTCATTTCCCACAATTGTATCTCATTTAATGTAAACCATGTTGAATATTCTCTTAAATTTTTTTATTTTTTATGGATAATGATGAAGGACTAATGTTTATTTTACTTTTAGAAATATGAATTAATGTAAGCTACTCCAAATTTTCACGAGCTTGCTACTAACTCAAATTAATGAACATCAAACATTAGATAGTCTGAGAAATAAGTGCTTTTAATATTAGTTCATTTTATATTTTGATTTTATATTTTGATATTTGATCAATATTTTAATGATATTATATCGATTTTGTATTAAATAATATATTTAATACTAATGTGAGTGTGTAGATGCTTAATTAATATGTTTCAAAATATTATTCATGTTGTGGCTAATATTGAGAGTGAGGATCTAAATGTAGTGTTGCACAATAACCCAATTGAAGAGGGATTTTTTAAAATATAAATACTCAAATGTATTGTCTCCATATTTTTGTTACTTGATTCCAGTGAAAGGACCAAAACTTTAAGGATATATAGGAGAGATTCACCAAATCATATAATGATGAGATCATATGGACGTGAACTAGTGAATATATATATAGTCTCATATGTTTATAAATAATTGTATTAATTTATGGAGCATTCAATTTTCAAATTAGTGTCTAAATACCATACATTTATAATGATGTAGGATACCTTTAGATCCCTACTTTGTTCCTCCATGACAAATGCTTCTTGTTTATATTCTTTATTATTATTGTGATCATGTCCATAATCTCATTATTATTATCATATAGTACAAATTGTTCCTTTACTAGTGAAATTGAGATCATACCAAGACTTATTTAAACTTGTATATTTTTTACATTTATGATATACTTAAACTTGTATACTTTTAACATTTATGATATACTTGATCATGGAATTGTATATTATGTATGATACTTACAAGTTTTTTTATGATGTAGAATGTTCTTCTTATATTATTCCACTTAAAAAAAATTCCTTTTCAATAATGATTTTGTTCCATATACAAAAGTGATTAATGAATTTATTTTCTAAGTTGAAATATATCCATTCCTTAGCTATAGATACAATAATTGAGCTAAGGACCAAGGATGAAGATGAGGATCAATCCTTAAGTTCAACATTATGAAGAGACATATAATTGGGACCCTAACCTACATAACCTAATCCACCTTTCCCTAGGCTAATGTTATGCTAGAATAAACTACACTATATTACTCACCTTAGTAGACACTAACATAACGTATCACAACCTACCCTACTTTAGCTTAACCCACAATGACCCCAACCAAAGCTATCCTGGCCTACCCAAACCTAGCCTAACCCACCCAAATGTATCATATCCTAGCCTAGCATTCTCCACCCTACTCTATCATAGAATATCCTATAATAACCTAACTTGATTTATCCTAACCTAACCTACCCTAACCAATCCTATCCCTAGCTTAGAACGAATTAACCTATTCAAGCCTATACTAAGAAAACCTAGTGTAACCTGCCTTAGCCTACCCTATCTTAGCCTAAACTAAACCACATAAACAAAGACTACCCTAATTTATCCTAACCTAGCCTCGGATATACTACCTTAGCCTAACCTATCATATTCTAACCTACCTTATCCTAATGTAACCTACCTTAACCTAACCTATCCTAGTCTAACCCAATGCACCTACTATAACCTACCATGTATTACCCTAACATATCATAACCTACCTTACCCTTCCTCATCCCTAACATATCTTACCCCGACTAAACCTAAACTAGCCTAACTTAGCCTATTATACCATATCTTAGCCTATTCTACACTAACATAAACTAAATTGGTCTTGTTTATCCTAGCCTAACCTAGACAACTAAATTATACCCCTAATATAACTTTTCCTAGCCTAACTTTTCCTACCTTAACCTAAGCTATCCTACCCTACACTATCATATCCTATCCTATACTGGCCTATCTTAGCCAAACACAAGCTAGCCTAGCTAGAGTTAACCTTTCCTACTGTATCATAGTCTAAATTATCCTACAATAACCTAGCTTATCCTAACATAACCTAGATTACTTAACCAAACCTTTCCTAAACTAGAGTAACCTAACCTATCCTATGCTAACCTAGCCTACTCTATCCTAGACTAACTTACCCTAACCTTTCAAAGCATACAATATATTTTACTACTCTACACAAACCTTGTGTAATCTAGAATAACCTATCCTATCCTAGCCTATCCTATCCTTGACTAACCTATCCTACCATAATATAGTCTAAGTTATCCCATCCTATTCATAACGTTTATATCCTACCCTACCTTAACCTATCCTATCCTATCCTAGACTAGCATAACTCACCTTAAACTAATTTATCCTACCTTGTCTTAGACTAGCATACCCTAAGAGCCTAACCTAGTATATATTAACCTACACTTCCCAATCCTACCTTATCCTACCTTGGCTTAGCCTATCATACCCTAAGAGCCTAACCTAGTATATATTAACCTACCCTTCCCAATCCTATCATATCCTACCTTAGCCTACCTTATTGTGGCCTAGACTATGCTACCATAACCTACTCTACCCTAGATTACCATGTTTTATCCCTACCTTACCTAACCTACTTTATTGTATCTTAGTATTTTCTACCCTACCCTACCCTACCCTACCCTATCTTATCCTATCCTATCCTAGCCTAGCCTAGCATAACCTACCTACCTTAGCCTATGCTAGTCTAGCTTACCTTACCTTAGCCTATTCTATCCTACCCTATCTTAGCTTAAAATACCTCAACCTAACGTATCCTACGCTAGCATGGCCTCACCTACTTTAACATATCCTAGGATACTCTAACTTAACATAAGCTAATGTACCCTATCATAGCCTAGCTTAGTCAAATTTAACCTAACCGACCCTACCATACTCTAGCCTACCTTATCTTACCTACCCTATTGTATCCTTCCCTAATAAACCATACACTGCCTTACACCCTACACTGCCTTACACTGGCCTAGCTTATCCTAGAGCCTAGCGTATCACACCTTACATTAACCTACTCTATCATATCCTGGCCTAACCTAACATTCCCTAACCTACCCTACCCTACCCTACCCTACCCTACCCTAGTATATCCTACCAACATAACCTACTTTAACCTACTCTAACCTATACTATAGCCTAACTTAGACAACCCTTTCCCAACCTACACTACCATACTTTACCATGCTATCCTGCGTTAGACTAGCCTAACCTACCCTTATCCTACTTTATCCTAGTCTACCCTAGCCTAAACTATCATAACCTACCTTAACATAACCTATCCTAGACTTTTTTACCATAGACTAACCTATTCTTCTATACCCTACCCTACCCTACCCTAGAGCCTAATCTAACTTAGCCTATGTACTTTTCTCTACCTTATCATACATAGACTAACACAAGATTAATCTAACAAAGTTGATATTGACTAGCATACCCTACTCTACCCTAAGTTTAAGCCTTTAAATATTAATGCTAATCCTAAATCCTAAGCGCGAGAAAATATTGACTTAAAATAAGAATAATTCTTTAAAACAAATCTAATGTAATAAATTCTACCTATATATTTAAATTCTTTTTTAATATAAAATATAAAAACAAAAATACATTATGTCATTTACAATAAAAACTACAAAATTTTAAATGAAAAACAATACAACAAACATATAATAAAAACTATTATAAATATATATTCCACCCAAAAAATAATTCGCCCCAAAACAACCAACATAAATAATGATCGCAAAAGAATATTGGCTTAAAATAAGAATAATTCTTAAAAAAATAAAAATCTGATGTAACAAATTCTACTTATATATTTAAATTCATTTTTAATATAAAATATAAAAACAGAAATACATTATGTCATTTACAATAAAAACTACAAAATTTTAACAGAAAATGAAAAACAATACAACAAACATATAATAAAAACTATTATAAATATATATTCCACCCAAAAAATAATTCACTCAAACACAATTAACATAAATAATGAATTTGATACAAACTTTAGAAAATGCAATTTTTTACACATCAACATTTTACTTATAAATATTTAAATCAAAACATAATATACATATCATAATAAAATATTCAAGCATATAATAAATTATAGATGGACAATGTGGAGAGAAAAGTGTACATAAAAAATAATTAACATAATTAAGTAATTTATAAAAAGATTGAAAAAGTAATTTTCTATACATTAAAATATTTTTACTTATAAATATTTAAGTTGAAACAAAATATATATCACATCATTAAATATTATTTTTACAAATTTTGAATTTATTTAGTTAATTATAAAAAACTATAATTACATTAAATATTATTTTTATAAATTTTGAATTTATTCAATTAATTATAAAAAATTATAATTACATATAAGCATAAAAGATAATAAATCTTTCAATTTCAAGATGTAATTGGAAAACGTAAAAATTAAATGTTTTATATAAAAGGATAAATAAAAACTAAATTGTACGGAAATTAATTGTAATTGATATGTAGACATTTAATGGGTGTTTTATTGTGCAATGAAAATATCAAAGCTTTAGTTTTTTTAAATTAAAAAAACAAAATCAACAACATATATAATGGTAAGAAATGTGCAGGTAAGAAATTAAATAACATGTCGTAAGGAATTAAATATATAGTACTGTAGTTATGTTTATAGGAACCTTGATTGTAATTATCTTTATAGGCATCTCCCTTATTAGAAACAAGTGTTACATGGTAGTATAGTCCCTGCCAGGTTGGAATGGGAATAAATGCATTGCTACAACGAGACTGAGAAGAGACACGTGGGAAGCAGATTGAAGTACACGTGGTATCTATGCAGAGGATGAGAGGATGACTTGTGGTAGTGTGTCACAGGCCATCCACAAGACATTGGGTTGGTAGATGACCCCCAAGGTTAATATGCAAACGAGGCAGTTTTTTCCTGGGGTGTGTATAGTTCAAACATGGGACTTAGAAATTTTTTTGTCTCAATGACTTGCAGTAAAGGTTCCTAGAAAAAAGCACTAGGAAGCACACAATTTCCTGACATCCATCATAGTTGAAGGAAAAAACATTTAACGTTTCGGCATTATTTTTCTTTGAAATTTATCAAAAATTAATAATGCCTTGCAATAAAGGTTCCTGGAAAAAAGGACGAGGAATCACACACATTAAACATTCAAATATAATAAAAACAATTTCCTGACATCCAACATAGTTGAAGGAATTTTTTTTTAGCATTCCCGAATTAGTTTTCTTTGAAATTTATCAAAAATTAATAATGTTTGTTACATATTTCTAGAAATTTAAATGCGTTTGTCATATAGAGTGGGATTGGGGCTCCCACAGACCATAAAAGAAATAAGTACAAGAAATAGGACTGTGGAAATAACAAGTGCACGATGGTAGAGAGGAAGACCTGAAAAGAAGAAATTGGAAGTTATGAGTCTTTGGTTAGAGATTTCTATTTAAAGAGGTAGAATAACTGGATTGATAAAGAAAACAAGATGTGATCAATATAGACTTACTATGAAGCTGATGCGTTTTTGTTGATGTCATCGACATCCACTGGAATCATGCCAATCGATTGTTTCCTTTCGTCAATGATCTTGTCCATTCTCCGTTGGAACCATTCTTCAATGTAGCTTCGCATGGGGGCCACGTTGATTTCATCCCAGATTTCTATGTTGAAAATCTCATTTTCTAATTTCTTTAGATCCACAGAAATACTATGCAGAGCCTGTTCAATTTCTTCATTTTGTGTCGAATAGTCCACTAGCCGGTTCTCGACCTCATCTTCACCATATTCAAGGATGTCGTAAAACATTTCTAAAGACAACTCATTTAAAATATCAAGTGGTTCATAAAAGGCTTGTTTGGTCAACGACAATGATTTGAGGATCAATTTTGGGTCTTGAATCTCGTTGGTACTTCCGGCTAAGTCTATTTGGGTTAAGTTTCTGAATAATTCTTCTTTCTCTGATATGGGTTGTTCATTTGATTCGACAATGAGTTGCAGGTTCTTAACTTTCTTTTGCCAACATACTTTTAATTGTTTGATCCTCTTTTGGGAGGGGAGATCCTCTTGTCTTGTTTTCAGATCCGAGATGTTGATGGCATGGTTGGAAAAAGGGGTCACCATCTGTTCATAGAAATGTTCTTCATTTTTTAAATTCATCTGCAAATGTCTGTGCAAATCATTTTCTCTCTTTCGAAAGGAAGCTATATTTTTTTATGTTTCCCAGGCTTTAGTAATTAGCTGCATTATTTTCTTGATGTTCTTCTCTACAAAGGATCTACAATATGTGAGGAGGCTGGAGGATCCTTTTAACTTGGCTATAGGGGTAGAAGGCATGGTTTTTTCTAAAGGACTGGCAAACACTGGGGTAGCAATGAAAACCTCCTCCAGTTCCTTGATTTGGTTGTTCAGTATAACATTCTCCGCTTCAATTCCTTCAATGGAATCATCAAGAGCATCACCCGTTATGCGGTAAAATCGAGAGATTTGGGACGACAAAATTTTCCTAAAGTTAATCTCTATATGAGATTTGTCTTTCTTCTTTGTTACATCTTTCTTTTCAATGATTAAATTTTTAGATTGGCTTTTAAAAACAACTATATGGAATACAAAGGATTCATCTTCGTCAAAAATGTCGGTCTCAACTATTTCCATTGTGTAACTATGGTGCATCGCGTTCGCGTGCGGGTCAACTTTCTGCAACATGGAATCCACAGAAGTTTCAAGTTGCATGTGCTTACTTTCAATTCCGGGTTCTTTCTCCCTCCTTACAATCTTGTTTCTCTTCTTCATCAGGGGAAGATTGTGAGAACTATCAATTTTTCCGCGAGGAGGGTTATTATCTCCTCCTCCGTTTGAATATTTATGTGTTTCTTTATTGCTGGGGTGGGACGTTGAAGTGATGCTCTATGATGTCATGCTCTTGGGAGTGTTGGCTGGGGACTGGAAACTCTTCTCACCAGATATTTTTCCTTGTTGTCTATACAATTAAGTTGTTCTTTGCAATGTCTCTACCTCGCAACTGTCAGAAGAAAGAGTGTTGTCGTCACTGTCTTTATCTTCGGTTAGGCATCTATGGATAAAAGAGCTACTAAAGACAACTGATAGTAAATTTTCTCTAAAAATCCCATTAGGGTCGAACCCTTTTAGCCTTTCAACATATTTTAGGTTCAAGTTCTTGAAATGGCCTACAAATTAGTCAATCTTGTTGACGTTTCTGCACATGAAGTCCCCGAATTTCCAGGGCAGAGGAATGAATTGTTTTTTTATTTTGTCATGGAAAAAATGCAACTAGTGGTTGTATAGCCTTTCTATTTCTGTAACAAACATCTCATCCATGATGTGGCATGGAAGGAAAGAAGGATTTTCCTTGGAGCCAAAGATCATTATTACACTGTAATTTTCCTTTTGTTCAAGTGTCCCCTTCGTGTCCAAAAGATTGGTTCCATGGCCAGACATCCGGGGGGCATACTTTCCTAATAATAAATCTTTGAAAACTAAGACAAAGCCATTAAAAACCTCATAAAAACAATGGGAGGCTTTGTGGCCCCACAAGGCCTGGTACAAGAATGTTACTGGGTCAAATTCATAGTTAATTTTCTTGGACAGAGATAGTTTTGGAAATAGACAACAATGCACTATTGTGAAAATCAAGTAGGATGACATATAAAATTTATTCGATTCTTTGAATCATGATAGTTGGGAACAAATTTCAATGGAAATTATCTTTCCCCAATCAAAAATGAATTGATCATTGACTGTGAAGTACAAAATATGAATAACTATATGGGAAATTCTTGTCGTGGATTCCTGTCCCATTATTCTTGTAAACAAGCAAGGAATTTCTTGCAATGGATTTCTAAAGGAACTGACTTGCAACTTTGTGATATCTTCTGGAATTGGTTTCAGGTCTCCGAGGAACTAGGGTAAGAGGTCCAATCCGCTATCATGTTCTTCTAGGAACTGTTTGCAGTATTATCCTTTGAAGGTCAATGTTGGCTCTGACAATCTTAACATCTTGCGGAAGACCTGAGGTGACAAAGAAACAGGAGAATGGTCACAGAGTGGAATAATTATTTGGCTTGAAATATATTTTTTAGCGCACTAAGAGACCACCTCCTTACAGTCAAAAACCTCATGAACATAGCTTTCACGTGTGATTCCAGAGATCCAAATCACTTCTTTTTGGCCGGAACAGGATGAATAGTAAGAGTATTCCTTGGACCACTAGAAGCTCTGGTCCTCACGTCCAAATATATTCACTGTATCGCCACAAAAATGTTATCGAGCTGCTGTCATAAGTTTATGAGAATGTTAATTTTCTCCAGACGATATTTGAAATGAAGAGTTGCAAGGGATAATATAACCCTGTGCAAATCTTGGTCCAATGCGTGTGAATGGGAGATCTCCTTGGGACTTTCTCTCATTAATCTCAATTTTGACGGTTGTTGTGTGATGCGTTATTAGGATTAAAGACTATTAATTGCATACATAGAAGTGATAACATGGCGGGTACGACAATGAGCAATTAAGGATTGGATATTTCTTGAATGGGCCAATGCGAAGACCCATGTTTGAGATGAACAATCGGAAGGGATAACATAACTCTCCGCAGATCTTGGTTTAATACATACTAATGGGATATTTCCTCGAGCATTTCGCTCATTAATGACAATGTTGACGGTTCCTACGTGGTGAGCTGTTAGCATGAAAGGTTACTAATTTAATATTAATAAAGAGGTACAAAGGTCACGGGGATGAGAAAGAGAAATTAAGGAGTGTCTAATTATCGAAAGCAGTTGGGCAAGCTTCAAAATAAGGTTACAAGGTACAACCGTTTGAGGTGAGGGCCCAAGGGTCAAATTGTATGTCTCGGAACGTTTTGAGTACAAAATGCATAACAAAAAAGAGGGCATGATGGGATAGTCCAGAGGGAAATTTGTATATCGTGGAAGTCCGAGTAATGTTTGCAGGACACGGAACAATGGAAGTGCAAATGTGAGCTCACCTATCCGGGAACCTACAATCGAAAACGTGGCTCAAGTATGAAATAGGGAAACGGCTAGGCGGATTCATTTTCGTTAATATATTGAAAATTGTAATATACATCCCATTGTGTGGCAATATCGTTTATATATGTCTCTAGGAATAAAAGAGAAAATAAGAGAAAATAAATTCATTTAAATTCGAGGAGTCAAGCTTCATTTAAATTTCACTGTCTCGTCGACACTTTTTCTTTTTAATGATGGTTCGTACAGTTGTTGCATGATGAATTGTTAGCATTAAACATTGGTCATTGCATACTTTGAAATAAGTGTGAAGGTGGCATGAACAGTAAACAATGACTAAGAATTGGAGATTTCATGAACCAGCCAACCCGAGGATCTGCAAAAGAGATTCCATGAAATGAGAAAGTATGGAAAGCGGTTGGAAGGGCTTCATAATTAGGGTGACAATGGTTCCCCATGAGACATGACTTCCCGAGGTTCAAATTGTATGTCTCGAAACTTGAGTGAAAAATGTGTACCATGGAAGAGGGGATGATATGGGAGGCCATCGATTAATTTATATATGACATAAGTGTGGGATATCTCTTCGAGCCTTTCGCTCATTAATGACATGTTTAAAGTTCATGCATGGTCAAGTGTTAGAATTAAATCATTCCAATTGCATATCCAGAGAGAAGTAGGAAGGTGGCGGGGAGAGGGAACAAAAATTAAGGAAGGTGAGGGACCGAGGGTCAAATTGTATCTTTCAAGAGTGTTGACCGTAGATTAGGGCATGAAGGTGCATTCATGTAGACAAATTGTATAACGCAGAACTTCAGGTACTATTTTCTAGTCGCAGAAGATTGGAAACACAATGCTGAGCCCGCTAGTCCGGGAACCCGAAATAAAAAAAGTGTCTAAGTATGGAATAGGGAAATGGTAGGCCGAAATTGATACAAAGTAAATGTACCATGTCATGGAGATACAACCAACTTGGGGCTAAGTATTGAAAGGAACGACGGACGATCGGGCTTCTAACGGGGCATTCAAGAGGAAAAATTGTATATCGCGGAACTCCGGGCACTGCTTGCAAGTTGTAGAAGATTCGAAGAAATTTTTTAAGGCCGCCAATCTGGGAACCCAGAATCGAAAAAGTGTCCGAGTATGGAATAGGGAAATGGTGGCCCAGACTTGTTTTCGCTAATATATTGAAATTTGTAATAGCTTTCCCATTACCTGGAAAGACATTTTATGCATGTTTCTAGACAAGGTCTGTAGGAATGGTTAGTCCTCGAGGATTTTGATTATTAATGAGGATATTTAAATTTGTTGCATGATGGCATCTTAGAATTAAAACTTTGTTGTTGCATATTTGGAAAGAAGTATGAAGATGGCCGACACCGGAAACAATGACTAGGAACTGGAGATTTTGTGAACTCGCCAACTCGAGGATCCAAAATAGGGTGACAAGGTCTCCTCAGAAGACGTGATGCCCTGATGGTCAAATTATATCACTTGAAACATTTGAATGCATAATGTGTAACACGAAAGAGGGGACGATCTCGGAGTACAACATTCAATTTGTATATGGCGGAGGTTTGGGTGCTATTTCTAGGTCACGGAACAATGGAAGTTAATTTGGAGGTCATAATAATTAATGTGCATTGGGAACAACATGATTGTGGCGAGGATGGAAGAAAGCCATAAATGGTTTGAAACTTTTTATGAATCCGGGTAAAGTTAATCTTGTGATTTGGAGGAGCCCGAGGTGGAATTGTAGTTCAGAGAATTTTTTGGGCGCAAGATGTATATCATGAAACAGGTGGAAAAATTTGGCTGAGTATAGAAATGAACGACGGTCATAGCGAGAGATGCTTTGAAACATTTGTGAACCCTAGTAGAGTGAATCTCGTGAGTTCGAGGAATCCGCGATGGAATTATAGATCATGGAAGTTTTGAGTGCAAGATGTATATCACAGAACAAGAAGCAGTAGAGTTAGAAATCCCCAACCCGGAAACCGCGACCATAAAATTGGCCAAGTATGGAAAGGAACAACGATCAGTCAGATGCGACATGTGAGGATATAGATGTAGATGAAAATATGTCATCCCACCAACCCTGGAACCCACGATCATAGAAAGGCGACTAAGTATATAACCATAAAGCGATAATAGACGGGAAGAAGAAAAGGGAAAAAGGGCCAAGTATCTCACAGAACCACATCTACCATTCATTTATTAATGCCAATATTTTTGAACCCCTGGTGAGTTCTCACTAGTAAAAGAATAAATTGCAGATCACGAAATAGGGGACATAAGTGTTGGATACTGCAAACCTAGGAAACGATGGTCAGATAATTGGCTAAGTATTGAAAGGGACTGCGGTCGGTCGGGCTCATGGTGTGAATATATAGATAAATATGAGCATCTGCCAATCCGCGAATCCAGGAGGTCGTGATCATAGAGATGCGACTAAATATAGAACCACAAAGGGATAATAGAGGGGGAGAAAATAGGGAAAATTTAAAGAGAAAGTGTTTGTATTTATTCCAATAGTATTCATATTAATATATATTAATAGATTATTTCTGGTCCAAAGGTAAAGCATCTTCCAATTTGCAGGATGTTGTCCGGTTCACAAATTTCATTGAAACCCATAAGAAATAGAAAAGGAATTTCTCTCTCTCTATATATATACATATGACGCAACATTTTTTATATGCACGTATATTATCAAATAGAAGTTGCAATATATGAAAAATACTGAATAGGAACATGACGTCAACACTTGATTTGCCTTTTTTAAATAGAGTCATTAATTCATTCTATTTACGGGTCCTCCCATTTCTTTCTTTAAGTATAGGGCGTGTGTGTAGTGACTTAAAATAAAAATTTGATATAAATCATTTCAATTGCACAAATAGATTAATCACCAAAACATATAATTTAATTGCACAGATAGATTAATCACCAGAAGATATAAATTTAATTTAGCTAAACATATTAGCTTACGGACAACCTCATAATACATCATATTCCTTAAATTTCATAAAACAAATACATAAATTAACATACCTGGGTCTGATGCTAACCCTTCGCTTTCCACTTGCCTTGTTGACCGTTGTTGAACTATGTAAACACTGCCCAAAACCTTGTTCCACCCTGCCAACTAGGACAACTTCCTAGCTCCAGGATATCATATGGATATCCTGGCCCCCGTGCCCAAAACCTCCAGCAAATTGGTGCCTGTACTGATCCAATCTGACTACAGAACTCAACTCTCCTCTGTGAAATCCAAGAAAGACCTCCCCCCACCCAAAATTTCCCATAGAATGGTCCTCCCCCTTCGTAAACCTCCTCCCCCCCATATCCTTCCTTCACCGCCTCTTTCATTTACTTCCTTACCTACCCATTTATTACCTTATCCCCTTATAATTAATATCTTATCCCTTTTAATTAATATCTTATCCCTTTCTGTGTACATAACCTTTTTAATTTAAACAATATAACTTATTATCCCTTTTAAATTTAATACCCAAGTTATTGA
>SNQJ01S0175147.1:8744-19632 GCA_010110895.2 Picea sitchensis | reverse complement strand
TATGGGTAACACACACTTTATTATTACCAAACCCTTGAGGTAGGGCAACACCGTACAATGGATCCTATTATGGAAGGGATCCTCTCCTGTTCACTTGCCTCTTCAAAAGATAGTGATAATAGTGGAGGCCATTCAATGTAAGGTGGACTAGGTCCACTGTATTATTAAATCATGCCCACTATGGTAGTTAGATATAATAAATGGGTAGTTAGATATAATAAATGTTAGAGGACTTCTTAGAAGGTTCTACTTATAGAAGATTCCTCCTCTAGAATGTTCTTAGGTGATGCTAGCACTATATAAAGAGGTTCAAGCAATGTAATGGGATATGAAGAGAAATATTGTATTTGGAGCGATAGCTCATTAGGAGGAAGCCCCCTCAAAGAGGCAAGTGAACAGGAGAGGATCCCTTCCATAATAGGATCCATTGTACAGTGTTTCCCTACCTCAAGGGTTTGGTAATAATAAAGTGTGGTTTCTTCTATCTTTGTTTGTGGATCTATTGTGTATTCAGTATTTGTGGTGATTATATTTGTAGATCTATTCAGGTTCTTAACAAAAACCGGAAGCTAAGAGCCTGTGTTATCAAAGGCTTCGACACTTCAAAATTTCCCGGACTTCGAGAGTTCCAACGGTGTTGTCAATTTCTCAAATCATTGAACAGCGGAGGGGATCAATGATTCACGTCCTTCGTCGAGATCTACGATTAAAATGGGGCTTTGGTACTCGGTGCTGAGCATACATTTTTCCTAATCCTCAAAGTCTCGAGGTCTCTCCACGTGGCCTTAGCCATTCGTCGATCGGCGATCTCTATCGAGCATTCCTTTTCGCCACCCTATGCCCAAACTCCTGAACTCCCAATATCTCGCCACGTGGCATTGGCCCGTCGGTGGTCGGTGTTCGAAGTTCTACATTTTTTTGGACATTATTATATTGTACCACTCACTAAATCTTTCGAACTCTGAAGTTGTCTAAACTCTCGGGGTCCTGATTACGTTACCAGCCACGTTGGCCAAGAAGGCACGAACCAATAGCTGACACGCAGCGAGGGCCGAGGGGTGACACGTGTCCTCGATAGGGGGTGACACATGTCATTCTCTAATAGGCACAATGGGTATGTGAATCATCCAAAACTAGGTGACATGTGGCACACGTAATGCGGGTCCACGTCGCCTTGAATCACGTCATCAAACCACGTAATCATAGATTGATAACTGCTCAGCCCTTCGATCTAACGGTCAATAGGATTCCATGTAGATCCTTATATCTACAACTCTCATTACTTTGCAGCTCTAGGCTTCGGGGATTACCGACTCCTCTCGACATAAATCCCCCAAAGAGCTAAGTCCCTAGACTCTCGGATCTAGCGCCACATGTCCTCTTTGATCAACGGTCGAGATCCACTTCAATACTCGTGACTTCGGTGAGTTCATACTTCGTAAAATCTTGGTAGGTTTCCTCTAGAGTATGGAATATCTGGACTACGAGATCGCTTGTTGCGTACCCCCTCATCCAACAGTCCTAGATCAATAGTCAACACTTGACGGGGAACAAGTAGGGGCCATGTGTCGCTCCATGACGTGTTCCCGGTTAGTTGGGTAGTCAAGGGTGGGTCCCTTAGATCGACGTCTCAGAAGGATCCCGAAGGATCCGAGGATCGACGGTCCACGTTACTTTGACAGTTTGACATTTGGGAGTTTAGTGTGTGTGTCTCCCAACCTTCCTTCCAGACCACGTCAGATCTATCACAACGTGTACCTAGCATCTATGGCCAAGATTTACTCCAGATTGCAAAGATTCAGGGGAATCTCGTGCGTTTCTAAATCGATGAATACTTGGAATCCTGGATAATCGTTGATCTGTGGACACGTGTCCCTCTAGTTTCAACGGTCCATATTAACTTCGTGACTCTGGCATTCGGGATTTTTGGCATTAGACCATTCCAAATCTCTCAGAGTAAGACTTTGTTGAAGTGATTAACGCTTCCCTTCCTACGTCAAATCTAACGGTTGAGAGAGATCCATATGGGATCCCTAGATCGAAGTTCCTCGTTGATTCATGACTTCAGCCTTCGACTTTTTTTTAGGGTCGTGGGGTCACCAGGCCCAAAGTCTCAAAGCTGAAATATCTAGCTCCTTTCCTACTAGCTCAGGGTTCCTAGGCCCTAGTCACATGGGTCTCTTGGAAAATATTAGGGGCTAAGCGCAATATCCTTTCTGCATCAAAGGGGTTAAGGGCATGGGCACGAGCCCTCGGTCAGATGGGTGAATGGTCTAAAGGGAAAAACACCCTTCTCCCACAGAATTCGGACTTAACATTCCTGCTAAGGTAAAATTCATAGGGTTGGCAGAGCTTAGGCGCTTTAGTCATTCATACCCCCTCTCTCATGTGGATTCATATCTCATGACTATCTAGCAGCAAAACTGAGATAAATTGAAAGATCATATAGATATAACAGTTTACAGAAATCACAGAGTTTTTCTAATAATTGTTCAGATACTGAAAGACTGAATCATAAACTCAGATATTTCATCATCACATTCAATATAATACACGGAGTATGAAAATAATTGTCATAACTGGAAAATGTGAAGCAACTGTTGAAAGGGGTGCATGTTTTCTCCCAACCATAGGCACAGCCACTCCTACTAGATTTACCACTGGCCACCCCCGAGCTAGACCATGATGCTCTAAGAGAGATTATTTATGTTTGCTCCACAACAGTCAAGGACGAAGGTTACTCTCCTTCTCCCACAAGAACTTGGCAATTGGTTTTCTCTGCTCCAAGCAAGGAGGTTTGCACGAGTACTTCCTTAGTCACTCGTCAGCCTCATTTATCAACTTGTAGCCAAACCTTCCCCATGACTTCTTATAGCCAGATCAAGCTTACTTCTCAGCATTTTCTTTTCAACTTCAGAATCGAAGTTTGTTCACTGCTCTTCTCGCGAGAGTGTTTTTCTCTACTATGTTATCTCGTAGATCTGTCTCTGTGACCTGAATTACCTTATTTTGTGCCTTTCTTAGCAAGGTTGTGTGGGTCTGAATACCCATTCATGGTCAGGCATAGAAGCCTTACAAATGGGTACCCTACCCCATCTCCTCATTAACTCTTGAGGATGGCCTTCCAACCACTAACCTGACTGGTAATTCATTTCTGGGTCAGAGGACTATTGGGTAATTACACCCAGTAGGTATATTCTTGTGAGGTTATCTCAACCATACTTGGTTTCCCTTCACCATCTCTCTTATAGCATCCATGGTCTATCTTGGAAAATTTTCCCCCTTTCAGCAGTTGTGCAACGCATATTCAAATTCCATTAATAACATAAATTCATACATCGACCATTTTATACAAGGGTTCATCAAATCAAACATTCATACATATTTAGTCTGTCATGGTCTCTTGGCCAGTTATAGTTATATTTACAAACTGGGGGAAACATGGGGATTACAATAGATGGCACATGATGCCCCCTGTTTTACAACATAGAGATCCTATATGATACCATATGTTTAACATTTCTTTATCCAGGGCCAATATCTACCTAGATTCTTTAGAGAGGAATCAAACAATATGGGTGGGACTTCAATTCCCTTATCTAATCCTATGGTTCTCTACCCTAATCTACATGTTATTACAAGAGTGGAATGAGTTTCAAGAAGTGGCTTCTTGGGTTCCAATTGAGAAACATTTCGGATATTACACAGAGACAGAACATGGGCATGTGGCCTACAACTGGAGTGATGTCCCTGTTGTTCTTCCCGAGTTTATATGAACTGGTTGCACAAGGGATGTGCAACACCTTTAGTACGGGGGAGATGATGTGTCTCCATTTTAACATCTTTTTTATCGTTGATTTCCCTCTTTATCCACCTTTCCTTCATCTTTTTGACACTATAACTCTCCATCTTCACCTTATTCCATGTTTATACATGATCGACTTACTCCAAAGGAATTAAGGTAAATAAAAATTGTTTTGTGAATGTTTTCTTGATTATTGATAACTTATAAATAACATGGTTATGTATGGTTTTCTTATAACTTATCTAATGGCATGCACTTTGAGTTGTAAAGTATTTTGTAGATGCCACTCGACCTTCATTCTAGCAGCTCAACTTCTAGCATAACGCCATAAAAGCTTCTTATCAACAAATTCCACTCGACCTTCATTCCAGTAGCATGAGGATGCCTCTATCCAAATTTATCACCACAGATGTGCATGGAAAGGGTATCTTGAAGATCTCTCGGGGATAGTTAGGATATGGCGACAGTGTAAGGGTTAATCTAATATCTCTTAAAGATACCAAGATCTATCAAATTGCACAATCTTCACCTACAATTCTTCTCTATGTAACAAACCACAAGAATCTGGGATTGAGGTTCATCATTTTTTATTTGAATATTAATGAAAGAAAAAAACGGTGAATATCTATAAATAATAGGGGACAAAGTTCAATTGTAGAGCATGAATTATGTAACAAACCTATGAATGAGTGATTGTAATCGATATGTATTTCCTACTAATAGAATTGTACTTTCGCTTCAAGTTTATGTGTTGAGTTAATTTCTTAGTTCTATAATTCAATCATCAACAACTTATTCCAAAGAGAAAGGGCCTATTTTCCTGGTATAGTTGTTGTTTATGTTAATTAATTACCTTTCATTAATATTTAGATTCATTTTTGTTCATCGAATTGAGTGCCAATTGTTTAAACACACATTGACATTGAGAGGGGGGGTGTGAATCAGTGTCTTGAACTTTTGGACAATTTTCACACTTTCTCGAATTACTTAAATTAACTGAATAACATATATGTATTTCAATTACTCATTCATAAATATATATAACAGTTATAAAAACACAAATTGTATACAGAAGAATAAATATATATATTTATTAAACTTAAATAAGTACATATGATACGAATCATCAAAATATTCAACACCAACTAAATAAGAGAGATCCAACCATCAAATACAAGACCCAGCTTGTAGTTCGCATATCCAATTGAGATATGAGGAATCCAACCCTCATAACAAGACCCAAGTTGTAAACAGGCACCAACCTGATAAAGAATGAACCTTCATTAAATCCATTGTATTCATATTTGATCCACCGAGGTACGTCTTTTTCCAACACAATATTTTGTTTATAGTCTTATAAAGGGTGTGACTTTGAACCAATGGGTATTTTGATAATGAAACATTACACCCTTTTGTTTAAGTAATAATAATGTTATTTTTAACAATAACTTTCTTCCTTTATTATTATTGTTGCGAGGAAAATCTCTCTATGGATAGGGGTAAACCACAACAGACGGAAATGACTGCAGAAATCAACTCTACTCTCAAGTATGCTATATAAACAAATATGCTAGCAAGACAAGATAAAAGGCCTACCTCATCCAAACATTCGATGAAGTCCACCGTTGAGCACTTGACCCAAAGCCATATACCTGCAACTACTCCTCAACAACCAAGCAATGCAAGCATATGGTGATAATATACGATGTTAGTACATTCAATAGCATAATCCATTAACATTCATAACAAATACGCCCATGGAATAATAATTCAAATATTTGCAAGATATCAATTGGATGAGAAAAGAGTATTTCTATTAAGATATAATTAGCAGAAGTGAATGAGTTACAAACTTTTGTGTCGGCACAGTTCGAAACCAAGAAACTAAGTTCCTTCCAGTTGGGCCTCCACTGCTTCAATCCTCCACCAAAGGCAAGCTCATATAAGAGAGACAATGAAGTTCTCGATCAGTAAGGGAAGAGCTTGGGGGATGAACTATGTGTTCAGACTTAAAGGATAAAGGGATGCAGACTCAATGTGAAGTGAATAATTCCTCCAGAGTAACTTTGCTCTCAAATTTGAATTCTTTCTCCTCTTTTCCATAGCTCGGATTTGGCCCACTTATAGCCTTCAAGTGGAACTGAAGGGATGAATCGGAACATTTCCAGTATATGGAAGGCCAAGGATCATTGATCTCGTGACGTGACATGGAAACCCGACACCATTTTTCAATTTTGGGCACATTTCCCAATGTACACGAGTTGTAGTGGTGCAACCTTCGTATACGCATGTTGTATAGTAGGCAAGGTGTGCATATGTGGAAAAATTATATTTTTAGCTCTGGAATTTGTAAAAAAGGAACTTCAATTCTTCATAGGGAAATGGAAAAAGGCCTTATGTGCAAGATTGCATGGGGTGAGGCAAATCTTGCTATAACAATTATTCATAATCCTTCATATCATGTTTATTCGTCTATTATTTAAGTAATTAATTTTCCATTCTCTCTTTTCATTTCACATTTCACCATACCATGGGTTTTTAAACCCATGGCAAATGCCACTTAACTTTTTGACATTTTACGTAAATTCATTTTTTTCTTTTTTTCTTTTAATACTCCTTTTCATGTAACTTTTGTTTTTATTTTGAATTTACTTTTTACATAAAGTTACCTTTTTCATTATTTTACTTTCATATTTATTTTTTACGTAAAAAACCGCTTCCATTTAACTTTTTCCTCTTTTGTATTTATATTGCATATATTAATATTAATCTTCTCCATTAATATTTAATCTCTGTATATTAATATTAATATTCTCCATCAATATTTATATCAATATTCTCCATTAATATTTAATTCAATTTATCATACGGTAGCTTTCTCATCCGCCATTCTTTTCTATATCAAGCCCTCTTCCATTTGATCACATTTATGGATCAAATTCTTATTTCAATCCTCAACTAATTTGTGTGAATTCCTTCTTAATCCTTCTATATAGATTCTTTCGTTGTGAATCAGCTTCCTCTGCAAATCCTTTGATTTCATCTTTTGGTTGCTTCGACCTCCATTATACACAGTATCTAGTCTTTATCATTGATTCTTGTATTCTGGTCCTCAAAGTCCTTTCATTAGGTCCATGTCTTCATATGGTCGCAAACTGTATTAAAATCGTCCGATCTTACTTCCTTTTTAATCATTCAATTCTCGTCGTTTTTTCCAAAACATCTTCGTCTATATTTTCCAAATTCCATCAATCTTTAGGATTGCATTTAGTTGACTTGTTTTCGACTCATCTCGGAGTCGATCGACTTGTTGGATGACTTGTCTTGTAGTCGTTTGACTTGTCTTCGAGCTACATTGGATCGACTTCCATCTCGACTTCCATATAGTCGACTTCATTTTTGTTTGAGTCGACTCGACTTGTGACTCGATGGTATCGATGCTTCCTCACCAAACATCTTCCATTAACATTCTTACCATCATAACTTGTTAAGGGGAATTCTTTTGTTCCTCTTTTTCATCAACCTTATCAGCATTAACAGAGCACATCTCTTCATTTCCTGCTTCAATTAAAATCTTATGAATTGTCTCTCTTTAACCTCTTCCTTAGATTGAATAAAATGAGTGTCTTCTAAGTCACTTCTACATGTGAATCTTCCTTTGTCTCTTCTATGGAATCTGCTTCAATTAAGATCTTTTGAATCACTTCTACCTCAAGGTGATCTTCCTCTTCCTCTGATTTTATTATACCATTCTGTAATTCTGCCTAAGATAAGATATTATGAATTATCTTATTGAGTTACTTCCTTGGACACTACTTTAATTAAAATCTTCAGAATTGTCTCTATTTAGTCTCTATCTAAACTCTCATTAGTTTGATGGTTCTAGAAAACCTCCTGCTAACTCATCGAACTTCAAATAGCAGTTAGCTATGTTTCATAATACTTACACGTCCATATTTTCCATCCCACATTTTCAACAAGTCTCGACTCCTTCTTTTCATGCGAGATCCCCAACGGACCCGAGAATACATTTAATAGAACTGTACCAATACTTTGCATCTGCCTCATAGTTTGGACTCTAGTCAAACCATTAAGTTGCCTTGCTATATCATTGCATGGAATAATCACGATCGTTTATTTGATTTGTTCGAGATGACTATAGTCATATATCTCTTCGTGCATCTTCTCAAAATGGTGTATCATATGCTAATGTTATCTAGAGACATGTGGCACTCTATCATATTGACACGTGGACACCGTGAATCAACCACTTAAACTTCTAAAATATATGAATCCATTTGACATGTGGCATCACTTTAGGATGACACGTGGCATGCTCATAGACTGCCACATCATCATTCACGTTGCCATGTCACCATTATCATTCAATGACAACATTGTCATGACTTATAGTTTATCCTTTGATACCACTCATTAAGCATATCCTTGATATTTCTCGATTGTCCATGTTTGATTCATATTGCCATCAATGACAACACACAATCAATAATTCCAACAATCTACCCCGTTTGCATTGAGGGCAACATATCGGTAAAACAAATGAGTTTGTACCTTTGCTCCCCCTATCACTGATCTCATCTTCAAATTGGGGAATTGAGTTTGTTTTTACTGATACCAAATTTGTTTTACTGCTTCTCTCCCCCTTTGACATCAATGACAAAGAGTGAAACTCTTACTGCTTTTCTCCCCCTATGAATGTGCCAGTTGGTATCTCAGTCTCTTGGGATTTTGTGTTCAAATAGGTAGCCTTCTCTGATACCAACTTTTATAGTGATCAAATCTTTCAAATCTAATCCAATGACTTCCTCATTTTATGACCAAATTAAATACTCCCCCTGAGATTTTACTGTTTCATAGGGCTTTATTGTCTTCCCCTTTTGTCATACAGGACAAGGGTGTGAATCTTACAAAAAATTCTTGATCTGCCTCTTTATTCTTCTTGATATTTTGATCTTCCACATGAATATCAATCGATCGTTTACAATGATACCAATTGATCATTACTAATTGATCAATACCAATTGATTTAATTTCCATTCTACAACCAATTGTTAAGGTATGTTACCAATTTCAGTTCTTTAATACCAAGAGATCTTGTTACTCTTTGTCGTTAATCAATTTTCCCTTTTCATGCTGTATATTTATATATTTTGAACTCCTCTGTTGCTTTCAAATTCTTCAGTTGATGTGATTTTTCATTCCTCATCGAGAGACCCCTTTTTTTTCTTTTATAAATTCTTCAAGAAGTGTTTTGGATCATTTTATGCATCTAGGAGAGGCATGTAGGATAGACATTTTCATTCTCTTGGAGCTTTGTCTTTTCTGAATCTTTGTAGCTTTGTTGTGATTTCTTTCTCCAAATATTTCCATGAGGCACTCTGCTTGTTGGACCTTTCCTTTCTAAATTTTTCCTTTAATATTTGTCATCTACTCTTTTCTTCCAAACTTCATTAGATCTTCTTCCTGAATTATATGGATTATTCCTCATGGGTTGGCTTCTTGATTTTCTGCAGTCTTGGGATTTGTGGCCAAACATATCACAGTTGTAGCATCTCATTGTATGAAAAAACTTTGTTGTGTGCCCAACATAATTGCATCTCCAACATCTCATTAAGTTATCGGACCTTCTTGAATTTCTCCTTTCAATACTCTTGCATTCCAATGCTTTCTGACCAAAGTTATGACAAGAAAAGCAATAACCATTGAAGGTGTTTCCATACTCGAGTTTGTTTTGATATGAGAAGTCTACCTATTGATATGCTTCTTGGTTTTTAATTTTATATCTTCCTTTCTTAACAAAGTTATGATGTTGTATTTGGTTAGTGACTACACTTTTTCCCTTTTAGGAGGATGAGCCTTCCTCATGTTTGTGAATGGGGGCCCATTTTCCACCTTTTGCTTTCTTATTGTACCCAAGACTAGTTTTTCATTGATTGGTCTTTGGTTGTTCCAGATCCTATCCAGGATAGTTGAGTTGTTCTGGAATTTGACAGTTGCATTTGTCTTCTCATTCTTTTTTTTTAGGCTGAAAACTTCCAATTCCAACATGTGACATGATTCTTCCTTTTTAGTCAACTGTATCTTCATGAATTCTTCAATTTCCTTAGCTTCCTAGTCAAGTTGAGTCTTTATACTGATGACCATTTCTTCTGTTTCTTCTAAGACTTGTGTGAATTTATTGGGATTTTCATATGTCTTCAAGTCTTTCACTTCTTTTGTTAGATCAACAACTCCAGTTTTCAATCTTTTGATCTTTTCTTCTTTTTTTCTAGCTGAATCTTTTTCTCATGCTCTTCATGGTTATTTCTGTCAGATTGATCTAATTGTTGTTGTAGCAACATATCTTTCTTTTGAAGTTTATATAACTCTTCTAGAGTGCACATAACTGTGTATTCAACATGGTCAATAGCATCCCTAGGAACTTTAATATATAAATTATTTTCCTGTGCCATACGAATCTCTTCTAATGCAGCTATAACATCAGTCTTAAGATTCAATAGTTTTTCTTTAGTGATTATTGAGGTATGCATCAATTCCTTGATGGAGTTGTCTTCTTCAATGATGATTGGGGATTGTACCAATTCCTTGATGGAGTTGTATTCTTCAATGATGATTGGGGATTGCATCAATTCCTTGATGGAGTTGTCTTCTTTATTGATGACTAGGGATTGCATCAATTCCTTGATGGAGTTGTCTTCTTATGTGTTGTGTACTTTAATCTGATAGGAATTCTCCAGCTAGAGCCATAATACTTTAGTAGAGGTGCAGTGTCCCATATTTCCTTTGACTTGGTCTGACAGTCCATTATGGATTGCTTTTAATGCCATTGAATTGTTTCTCTTTGATTCTTTTTGCAGTTTTGGATTTATTCTTTGAGGTAGTTAAGTACCAAGGTTTACATACTATTGAGTCCCAAACACCACATCCTCTTGACTTAAGATACCATTTCATTCTTTCCCTCCATGAAGAGTAGTATGTTCCATCAAATAAGGGAGCTTCATTTGTGGAGAGAGCCACTTGTCCATCCATTTGTGTGTTTAGGAGGATCTTCCTTCCAGTGAT
>SNQJ01S0175146.1:12727-27378 GCA_010110895.2 Picea sitchensis | reverse complement strand
TCGAGAACTAGAACAAATGATCACAAAATTTAAGGTTCAAATAGAAGAAGATAAAATAATTGATGAAACACTCAAAGAAAAGCTATAAGAATAGGACAAGATCATTGGAAACTTGGAAGCAGAGATTCTCGCACTAAGAAAGGATCTTCAAAAGAAAAATATGCAGAATAGCTCAAAATTCTGGATGACATTATCAGTAGTCAAGAATCTCATATTGACAAGTCTGGACTTGGATACAATCAGACAGAAAATGGATCAAGCTCCAAAACAATGGAGCAAGAAACATATCCAAAACGTTATGCATAAATAATCAAAGGGGATAGGAAGATATACAAGGAAGATTACAGGGACACTCCTCCACCAAGAAGATTTAGAGTTCAGAATCAACAACAGATAGATAGGCCACAAGAATAATAAGGATTCATAAGAGCACCTCCTTTAAGAAGATCTTCAATTCCCAGGTATCAAACTATTTTTTTTTTGTTTATGTTATGCATGTAATAATTTTGTACATAAATTTGTGAATTGCAGAGCTAACAACAGGAACAATAAAAACTTTGAGAGTCATACACAAAGGCGTTATTCAAGACGACCTAGTGAAACACAGAGAATAAGTTACAATAGGTTTGAATCTTGGAGAAATGAAGTGGAATGTTACAAATGTAACAATTTTGGACACATGGCCAAAGGTTGCAGAATGAAATTCCTTCCTAAAGAACCTCAACAGAATAACAACAGTCACAAACAGGAACCTCAGAAAATGACATGGATACGAAAGCAAGATCAGTATAGCAATGAAAAATGCACAATTTCTCTAACAACTAAGAAGAATAAACATGTTTGGTATGTTGACAGTGGATGTTCAAAACACATGACATGTGATAGAGACAATTTTCTTACATTACAAAAGGAAAGAGATGGATCAGTCTCCTTCGGAAATGATGATTCAGTGAAAATCATTGGAAAAGGCATAGTCTCAATTGAGAACAAGAATGAAAAGACAGAAAATGTTCTACTAGTAAAAGATATGAAACATAGTCTTGTAAGTGTGATTCAAATGTGTGACCAAGTTCATAAAGCTACTTTCAATTCACAAAAGTGTGAGATAATAAAAGAAAGTTCAGGGAAATTGGTCCCTGCAACTGCAAGAACTTCAAGAAACATATATGTGTTAAGTGAAATTGAAAATGAAAAGTGTTTTCTAGGAAAGGAAGATGAAAGTTGGCTATGGCACATAAGAATGGGGCACATACATTTTGATAACCTTGTCAAAGTCAGCAAAAGAGAAGAAGTCAGAGAAATGCCCCAGATCACGAAACCAACCAACACTTTATGCAATCATTGTCAACAAGGAAAGAAAACAAAGACCAGGTATAAATCAAAGGAATATTTGATGTACGCACTCCTCAACCCACAGGTTGAAAGGTCCACGCACACAGGATCTTTCCTCTTCCACTGGCCCGAAGAGCTCCCGGAAATGGCTCTCCTATTTCCCTTTCGGGAAATCTGCACCCACAAATAACTTTGAGAAATCCCCCCCCCTTATACTTCGGGAGATCGGACTTCACACTTTTGCGAATCCAGTGGTCAAGCACCTTGTCTCTCAATCTCCGAAACTCGAAAAAATCCAACACTCGACCTTTTCTCTCTCTCTATTTCAGATTTCTCCTTATTGCGATTTTGGGGGTTGCGATGTCAAGCAACTCGTTCCCTCGATTCCTGAAACCCGAATTATCGAAACTCCGATGCGCTCGCAAGCTTTGAATTTTCAACAACCCTTCATTCCATCGGGACTTCGGACTTTCCAATTTTGCGAATCTTGATGTGAATATTTCAGGACTTCACCCCACAAAACCCCGAAATGGTCAACGGAATTGGACTTTCATGTCGATAGTGCACCACCTATCCACCCTACTGATTATGTGGCCCACACAATCCTTTCGTCCCTTCGGGATTTCGTGTTTCGTGATTTTGCAAGTCCTGTTGCAAATATTATGGGACTTCAATCTACGAAACCCCGAAATAGAAATCCATGTGTAAATCCAATGGCTCATGTTGGCTTGAATCTATGGTTCTGCCTCTCCTAAGCTTGAACCCCTCAGAAGAACTCACCATAATTCCCCTGCTCCTTTGTGAGATTTGATGACTCATGGGACTTTGCGAATTCCCCACAGATAATTCCGACCGTCCGTCTCTTCCCCCTCACAAGGACTCCTGCAACCTTTTACCAAGTGGTTTTCCCATGGCACTCAACTGCCTACGACACAACCTCGCAACGCCTTATCACTATTTCAAGGCACAAAATTCCTCTGATTCCTTCAACGGTGGTGGAGACTCTATCCCTTCTGGGTTTTCTCCAACTATGAGTCTTGAAGAAGACTCTTGCATGCACTCCTTGCGGCAAATTCCTTAATTACTCCAAGGAATTTAAAATCCTTCGACTCTACGCACTCCCTACAACAGTAGTTCTTCAACAATTTCTTAGGTTCGCAACTCTGAAACTTTACTCGGCCTACGCACTCCTTGCATGACTCATGTGCCTAGCTGCACTTCTGAGAGAATGAGAACAAAAACTATCTTATCTGAGCTTTCAGAGACAAACCTTTGAACCCTTTTTCAACGCACTCCTTGCGGACAATTCGAATGCACTCCTTGCAAGAACTCTTGCTCAAATAGAGAAACAATTGAAACTCATTTCCCTTACTCTCTCTCTCTCAGATTTCAAACATTCAACAAGAAATCATTCATACATAGCATAAAAGAAATTTCATGACAGAAAGAGTAAAACCATGAACATACCATTTAGCATACCCATACAAGAAACAAATACAACACCATGAATCTGAATTAAAACTTCTTCTATTAACTCAAATCTCTGTACATGGGTGTTTTTCAAACACAGTTTCTCTGTTCCAGCTCTATATGCTCTTCTCTCTTGGTAATGTTCTTTACTACTATGCTCTCAATTGGCATAATCCATTTTACAATACACAATGAAGGTGTCTATATCCGTTTTCCCTCCGCTCCTAAAACTATCTAATCTACACATTAAATTTTATCTACTTTCATTAACTATCATAAATGCCTTCTACCTACTAAGGACGAGAGCGGATCGCTCAAGGCTCATTTACATTTTACAAGTGTGCCTCCACTTGATGGCTTCATTAATGTTTTAAGACATTTTCAAAATTTGTGTTGGGCGCTTTTTCCAGCTGTCGTTTGCCTCCGCGTTGGCTCGCTTGAGATGCTCCTGCATCAATATTCAACAAAAAGACCACTAGAAATTGTGCATACTGATATAGTTGGACCAACTAAAGAAAAGGGCTTAAAATGTGAGAAATACTTCATGTTATTAGTTGGTGATTATACAAGAATGACTGCAGTTTTATTTCTTAAGAATAAGTTAGAAGCTTTTGAAAACTTCAAGATCTACAAGGAAATGGTTGAAAATGAAATGGACTCAAAAATCAAATGCTTGAGATATGATAATGGAGGAGAGTTCACCTCAAAGGAATTTATGGACTACTACAGTAATCATGGAATAAAAAGGAAATTATCCATTGCTAGGACACCTCAACAGGCTTTTCTGAATGGGGAACTTGAAGAAGAAGTCTACATTGAACAACCAAAAGGATTTCAGTTGTCAGAAAACACATATTATGTGTGTAAATTAAAGAAGGCCTTGTATGGTCTAAAACAGGATCCTAGTGCATGGTACTCTAGACTGGATAAGTATCTGCAGTAGGAAAGGTTCATAAAAGGAAGTGCAGACAACAACCTCTACATCAAGGTAAGTCAAGGTAATATTTTATTCATTGAAGTTTATGTTGATGATATTATTTTTGGTAATGATGATGACAGGTTAAGCCAGAAATTTGCAAAAGATATGCATAATGAATTTGAAATTTTGTTACTTGGAGAACTATCCTTCTTTCTGGGACTTCATATATTCCAAAGAAACCAAGGAGTTTTTATTTCTCAAACCAAGTATATCAGAGAAATGCTAAAAATGTTTGGTATGGAATATTTCAAACCAGTTATCACTCCCATGCAAACCAGTTGCAAGTTGAGCAAAGATGATGATTCAAAGTCTATCGATCAGAGGAAATATAGGTCAATGATTGGCATCCCACTATATGTGACAACATCTAGACCATATGTAATGCAGGCAGTTGGAAAGGTGGCACAATTTCAAGCAACACCAAAGGAATCACATGTATTGGAAGTGAAGAGGATTTTCAGATATCTCAAAGGAACAAAAGAGTTTGGATTATGGTATCCAAAAAGAAAGGATGTATCACTTATTTCCTACATAGATACAGATTGGGCAGGTTGTATTGATGACCGAAGAAGCACCAATGGTGCAACATTCTACTTGGGTGAGTGTTTAGCATCATGGATAAGCAAGAAACAATCCTCAATATCCTTATCTACAATCGAGGTAGAGTACATTGCAGCAACATCATGTTGTACACAGGTTATTTGGATGAAAAAAATCTAACAGATATACAGGTTGAATATGATGAGCCCATTCCCATCTATTGTGATAATACAAGTGTTATCAGTATCTCAAAGAATCTGGTGATGCACTCCAAGACGAAGAAAATTCCAATCAAGTGTCACCTTTTACTGGAACAGGTTGCAGAAAAGAACATCAGAGTGGAGTATGTGGGCACAAAAGAACAAGTGGTAGACATATTTACAAAACCACTTCCATGGGAATCCTTTGAGTATCTTCACCAAAGACTCGAAGTTATTTCTACTCCAAAATTAATTCTCTTGAATGATTATCTTATATGTATTATATGTACACGAGGAAGCACCATAATAAGCTAGGTCATTCAGGCAGAGCAGCCCTAGATCAAAACATACATTTTCCATTGATGACAAAGGGGGAGATATTTATCATATGCAGAGGACAAAGGCATGGTTCAAGGGGGAGCATATTTATCATATGCAGAGGAAAGAGGCATGGTTCTAGGGGGAGCATGAGTGATATGATTTCAATATTTCATCAGAGTGTTGCCATCAATTCCAAAGGGGGAGATTGTTGATTAAGGTTGGTTGTCATTGATGTCAACCCTTGAAGAAAGCATCATAGAAAAAAGGTTGGGTAATGGACCCAATATTGTTTTATGTAAAGATGACTTATTATTTTCTTGTCATGGTTGATAATAAGTAGAAATGGATGAACTCCAAACTGGTCCCCTTATGGTGAAATCCCTCACAGGAAGATGCTTTGCAGATTGAATTATCCTAGAAGTATGGTTAGAGAACCCATGATTATTTTTGGAATAATGAGATCAAGGTCAATGAATTTTTCATTGAAACTATCCTAGATGGATACTTCTTATCATTCCATTTCTGGTGGTATATGGAACATCACATAACTCCTCACGGTTAGAGAGTTGTGGCCATGAAAAGTTGGAGAACCCAGGTTTGGGTAATGGACCCAAGTTTGTTTGATGGATAATGGTATGCGTTTTGATATATTTGCAGGTAATACTATTCTATATGGATGGTAAATTTCATTCCATTTCTGGTGGTATGTGGAATGTCACATNTGTAATTCCAAGTGACTACAAAATAAATTATTTAAGTAATAAATTTAATGGAGAAATTAGAAGTGGGTTAACACTAAAATAAGGAAAGTGGGCAAAGTGACCTAGAAGATGTTTTTAAGGAAGCTACTTGGAGAGTATAAATACGAGGCAAGGCTATCTCATTTTAGACATACTTGAGCATATTGAATACATATAGGTGTCTGAGGTAACCAAATTATATCTAAGCCAAATTTCTGTGGGAAGGTGAAAAAAGAAGGTCGGAATTCAAGGAAGGATAAATTATTCAGATCGTGAAATTGCTATGCCATTGAGGAAACATATCCAAGTATATGTGATAAAACATACATCTTGTGGGTCATTTGATTTTTGGAGTTAAACTCCATGGAAAATAGGGTGTGTGGCTAGTCCTCAAACTATTCAACAAACAGGTGTTTCAGGTAAAAACATCATAACTTCTTCATAACAGATCCAAATTCAGTAAGAATAAATGCGTTGGTTAGCATACAGTCTGTTGTATTCTATGTAATAGTTTCATATTGATTCAAAAAATATTCTGTGTGGGGAACTCTCTACAAGGTCTCTCTCTAGAATAAGGTAGAATTCAACAAGTTATTCCATTTTTTCTATAAATAGGTTTCTGAGAGGTTCCAAGTAGTGACACCCGGAGGAATTGCATAAAACACACTAAAGAAAATTTTGTATCAGTTTTAGATATTTATTCATTACAGGTACAAAGTTATGATTATTTCAAGTTAGGGTTGTTCACTAATCCAAATCTAGTCATGTGAGACTAAAGAAAATTTTGGTGAAAATGCTAGTCTCTTGTTGTTTAAAGTTAAGGAAAGTTTGCAGGTATGTGATCATATACACGAGGTCTATTACAGAGTTATAAATCATATTTGGATGATGAAATTGATGAGGGATTTTGGTTGAGGTACAAGTTGGGTACATGGTTGAGACATGTAGTTGATGAGTTGCCACATACATGAGGTGTATAGTTGATGATTTTGGTACATATTGATGAGTCATGGTGATGAGTAGTTGACACATGATTGGTACATACTTGGTACATGGTTGGTTGCACTTGTTTATCATACAGGTTGATTACAGATTGTTTGGTACATGTTGGTGCATGGTTGATGCACGTTTTTATGGTACAGGTTGATTACAGGTTGATGTACAGGTTGATACATGGTTGATGCATGGTTCAGGTTTATTGGTACAGGTTTACAGTGGTATATCTCACAATGATAGTGTGAAAGTGGTTCCATCATTCTACTTCTACTTCAGGGTTGTTGGACAGGGCAAGGACAGGTGGTTGTAGCCACCTTCCGGTTGTAGCCTCCTTCTGGTTGTAGCCAGAGAATTAAGGATTTGAAGCTTCCCTCAGGTTGTAGCCTGAGAAACTAGGGGGTTCAAGCCTCCTTCCAATTGCAGTTGGAAAAAAAAAGAAGTTGGTTCTTCGAATGAATGCAATTCTTCAAGACATATAAGAAAAAGAATTATGTGGTTTTCTCCCGATTTGGGTTTCCACGTAAAACACTGGTGTATTGTGTATGTGTGTGATTGTTAATTTCTTATTTCTCATTATTGGATAATAATTCTACATTGATATAACACTTGGATTATTTGAAGAAAAAGGATTATAATTACGCTATTACCGATTCACCCCCCCTCTTAGTAATCCAACATTATTATCATTCTATATGAATCTGTGCATTTGGAGAATGTACTTGTCTTTTTTAATTTTTACATATAAAGTTCTGCAAGAGTTTATGTATGTATATGTGTTAAGAACCAAATATCAATATAGCATAGAAAAACCTCAAAAAATGTACTCAACGCCTTGAAAAAGAGATAATTTCAGGTAATAAGCCTCTTCGAGGGGGAAACCTCCTTTTACCCCACTTAAATGTTCAAGTACAAGATGATTCAAAATGAAAATGTCTCCTTGGTATATATAGGAGACTAGGAGGTGAAAATGTTTCCTTTGGTATATATAGGAGACTAGGAGGTATAATTACAACTAATGGCCTAAAGTCGAGCATAAATATAATAACATTACTAATATAATATGCCACAATTAAGGGTATTGTCAATATTAGGCTTAACATGCCCCTTCCCTGAGACAAGTGTTGTCCGCAATGCTTGAGTAACTCTGATGCTTTTGTATAAAAGACTCCACTTCCCAAGTGGAATCTTCACTTAGTAGTTTCCCTCCATTTAATGAGATAATTCTCAAATTGATCTATTCCTCAACTAGCAAATTCTCATGTCGCTGATGGCTCCAAGTTCCAATATGATTTTTCTTTCCTCGCCAAGTTCTCAATATAGTTTTGAACTGGGATCTTGTGGCCTATAACCTCTTTAAGCATGAAACATGGAAAACCTGGGTGTAAATTCTCAGAAGATGGTGGGTAAACTCCAATCGGTATGCCATAGTACCAATATTTTGCAACACCTTATAAGGGCCATAGTACTTTGGTGATAAATTTATTATCCTTCTTGGCCTCGCTTGGAGGGGAATCTATTTGTATGGTTGTAGTCTTAAAACACCTAATCCCCTACTTCAAACTTTCACTATGATGTTGATCTATAATTTGTTGTTGTTTCATGCAATTTTGTGTCATGGTAAGGTTGTCCTTTAAGATTTAGAGAACTTGTTGTTGATTCTCGATGTGATCTCTCCAACGCTGAACCTTTATATTTTTCTTTGTAGAGTAGCATATGATGGAAGGTGGTGGTATCCAGTACATAAATGGTGTCATTTTTGTTGCAGCATGAAAGGAAGTGTTATACCACCATTCGCCAAGGGTAAATCCATTTGAACCATTGTGTTTGTTTATCGTAGACAAAGCAATGAAGGTAGCCTTCTAGAAATTTGTTCACTATCTCGGTTTGTCCATTAGATTTGAGGGATGATAGGATGAGATATGAGCCAATTGAGTAAATTCTGTTCAAGAAAATACTCCTCTCCAAAATGTCCAAGTTGAAGATGGGATTCTGGCTACTTACACAATCTTTAACATGCCATGTAGCTTTGAACTGCCTCCATGAATGTGGTGGAAATTGTACTAGCTTTGAAGGGATGAGTGCAATAAAAAGTGTGCATACTTTGGTCACCATCAACAATCACCATGATGACACTCTTTCTTCAGACTTTGTAACCTATGATGAAATCCATGGAAACCCTCCCTCCCCAGCGCTAACTTGGGATGGATATTGCTTGTAAAAGACCTAGGGTATTAATTGTTTACACCTTATTTTGTTGACAAACCAAACATTCTCTTCCACAAAGATTTGAACATCGGGCCATACATCCCCAAAAAAATCCTTCTCTTGACTCTATGGTGGTTTTCAAAAATCTCGAGTGCCCTCCCACCGAGAGGTGTGCAACCCAATAGTACCGCTTTTTTGGAGTTGGGAGTTCTTAGATAAATATAAGCTATCTTTGTACCATATAGTGAATCATTTTCCATGTAAATGTATCCTCCTGGGATGTAATCGGAACTCAAGCAACCTTTGAATGAGAGTCCACACTTTTTCACATTCTTCCATTCATCGCTTCCTTCTATTATCCAATCAGGTTGGATGATCGAGATAATGATAAAGAAAGGCCCCAACAATACATCCCTTTCTCTTGAGAGTCCATCTACCACAAAATTTTTCTTCCCTTTATGTACTTAATTTAAAAATCATAACCCAATATCTTGGTTACCCATTTTGTTGTTCCTCTGAAGATAGTCTTTTTCCGTGGAAGTATTTAAGACTATCATGATTTGTTTTGACCTGAAGTGCCTACCTATTAGGTAAGGGCACCATTTCTTCAATGCATGTAGTATCTCCATCATTTCCTTCTCATAAATGGGTTTGTTTAAGTCCTTCCTTGAGTGGTCGACTTTCAAAAAGTCAGGGGCCTTCCTCTTGCATTAGGACAACACCACCCATTTATCGAGGCATCACATTACACAATAAAGGTTTTCCAAGTCTAGATTGGTCAAGACAGAGCTTTTCACATCACCCTTTAAGTTGTTCAAATCTTTATGTAGCTCCGGAGTCCATGAAAATGAATCCTTCTCTTAATTTCTAGTGTCGCTAGTTGTCTCTTCTATTCTTCCATAGTTTTGAACAAACCTGGTAGTAACTGTCAAACCCAAAACTCTAAGATTCTTCAATGTTTTGGGAATCGCCTATCCATCATGGTCTAATCTTGTTAGGTCTACCCTTGACACCTTCATGAGATACAATATGACCCAAATACTCTAATGCCCTTTTAATTCAAAGAAACATTTGATAATTCGCATATAGTTGTTGCTCCTTTAGTAGTTGTGGCACCTTGTCAACATGTCGCACATAATCCCTCCCAAGACTTGCTATAGATTAGTATATATCATCAAAAATACTAATGACAAATTGAAGGGCTTGAAAATGGAATTCATCAACCCTTGAATGTGGAAGATTCATTTGGGTACAAAAGGCATGACCAAAAATTCACAATGGCCTCATGAGTTCGTAATGTTTTTGGGATATCTCTTCCTTCATTCTAACTGATGATACCCCTCAACATACCAATTTTTTGGAAATAGGATTGCTCCATGTAGTTCATCTAACAATTCATCAATGACGGAATGGGAAACTTATATTTACAGTGATCTTTGTTGAGCTCTCTATAACTGACACATAATGGCCATGAGCTATCTTTCTTGAATACCATCACCACCGGTGCAGAGTAAGAACTTCTATTAGTCTAATAATGCCACTCTAACATTTCTTCAACCATACTAATTTCACTCTTATGGGTGTAAGGGTATCTATATGGCTTGATGTTAGGAGGAAACACCCTGTGAATTAGAGAATTTCATACCATGATTTCGAGTGGGTGGAAGACCTTTGGGAATATATTCAAATACTTTGGAATGCGCTTATCAATGATCCTTTGAGATCTTGAGGAATAGATGGCCTAGATGTTGGAACATCTAGTGAGCATAGTTGTACAATAATGTCTTGATGCCCCTTTTCAATAATTGCTTAATGCCATTAGAGCTTAAGATCTACCGTGTTTCCGTGATAGATCTTAGCTCAATTTCATTCCCTTCCAATGCAAATTTCATGAAAATTTCTTGAAAATTAAAAAAGCCATTGTTCCTAACAATGATTGTAACCATTGATTGTTAGTAACAACATCTACACCACCCATGGTATAGAAATCATTGAACTATTCATTACATATTCCCCTGCTAGTAATATTGATCTTATTGCATTTTCCGAGTAATTGATAGTTCCTCCATCTCAGAATTGTTACTTGAAACTCTCACACCGGATATACAAAGAAATTGAGAGCTATTAATTTATAGTGAATGAAATTATGAGTAATCACCATAATCAATTAGGACTATTACCTTTTCTTTTGGATGTATCCTTCGATCTTGAGGGTTTGAGGGAGTGCTAATTCCACCCAATGCATTACATGATATCGGGAGTCAACTCTTCGCATCGAAATTGCTTCTACTGCCATATCTTGGAGATGGTTCTTGTTCTTGTTCTTCTTCCCTCTTCACAATCTATGTAGAATAATTCTATTCTCACCACACTTTATGTCCCTTACTGTACTTTAATACAATTAAATCATAAACCTTTTTCTTTCTTTCCTCCAATTATTGAGGTGTCAACCCTGTAGGTTGAGGTTTTTAGAAGAATGAGCCTTGTTCTATAGATGTGGATGGTCCCTTCTAGTAGCCATAGCCATATTTTTACTTTCAACATTTCTTTGCCACCTTAAATGCATTCTCCAATGATTTGGTTCCCAAAGGTGAACCCTCATGTTGAATGTTATCCCTAAAGTTCCTATGAAATACATCAATCAAGTGCTCCATCCTGAATATCGGTTACCTTTTTATATTCAATCTTTGAAGTTCTCAATGTGCTCAAGAATCAACCCTTTTGCTTGAGATTTAATTGGCTAAAGAAGGTATGTTCTTGTATCCTCATAGTGTGCTATCATTTTCCATGAAAATTGTCCAAGTGGACGAAAGTGATTTTATGAACAAAGCCATCGATACCATACAAATTGATTAGGTTATAAATATAAAGAAGAAATGTGTACCTTTTGTGTATGCGGCACATTATGTAGATCAAATAATTTCTCCATCTAAAGTATCCATGTGATTGGGTCCTTTCCATCAAGCTTCCTCATATCAATCTTAGGAACGTGGTTGGTCTTCAACCCAAAGTTGAAGTTTCTCCATTCTTGATTCACCTTCCTTGTGTCCTCATCATGAATTTCATGGGATGCATTTTCACTTTCAGGTTTCTTCTTTGTTACGAAATTTTTCAATACTTCCATGATCTCCTATTTTAAACCATCCATCTTTGCCTCCAACTTAGCGTCCATCTATTGTAGTTCATATTTTGTTACTATCTTCTTTTGTAGATCATTTGTGTCCCTACGCATTTATTCACCTTCATAAAGAGTCCAAGTAGGATTGTTTGGAGGCTTATTTGGTGTAGAATTTCCCTTTTTGGGTGGCATGTTTGCTAAGTATCACTTTTGAACCATGATTTTGAGGTGGTTCTGCTAGACAATCTTTCTTCTGTTGTGTCTCCCAAGTTTCATCCCTTATGGGTATGAAACTTTATTTTATGTAGTTCTATGATATTTCTTTTCTGCAATGCCATAGGTCTGATCAAAATTGGATGTTCCAAGTGGAATTTACGGTAACTTCCCCACAAATTGCCAATTTTTGGCCTTTCCAAGAGATCTCGGTTGTATAGCATGCCCCGCACAAAATAATTGATATAAAATTATGAAACTTGTACCATAAATACTAAATACTATCCACGATCCAATCAAACGAGTTCCAATCAATTTGGATACTCTAGGAAGAAGTTATGATTTTTTTATGTGGAACACCTTCTTGAGACTAGTCAATAGGACTAGTCGGATACCCTATCTTACACAAGGTGTATCTAAAAATTTAAGATGACCCAGAAGCTAAACTATTTACCATAGATACCTTACTATATTCTATGAATATCCTCTAGAGTTCAGGGTCTAAAACGTTACATAACAATTTTTATATAAAAAATTATGCAATGACTTAGTTCAAGATGATTCCATAACCCTATCTTGTATAGGTTGTATCTCCGAAAGTATAAGGCCTCAGGGGCTGAAATTTTAACCCAATGTACCTTGATCTGTCTACTTAATATCCTCCAATACGTTCTTTCTATAACATTGTAGAAAAAAAGTTATAGAGAAAATTCCAAGGTGTCTCATATGTAGCAGTAAAACCCCAAGACCTTGAGCTCTGATACCATATGTTAAGAACCAAATATCAATATAGCATAGAAAAACCTCAAAAAAAGTACTTAACACCTTGAAAAAGAGATAATTTCATATAATAATCCTCTTCAATGGGGAAACCTCCTTTTACCCCACTTAAATGTTCAAGTATAAGATGATTCAAAATGAAAATGTCTCCTTGGTATATATAGGAGACTAGGAGGTATAATTACAATGAATGTCTTAAATCCGGCATAAATAAAATAACATTACTAATATAATATTCCCCAATTAAGGGGAAAAGAGCCAATATTAGGGCTTAACAATATGTTTTTATTTGTATACAGTCAGAAACGTTTATGTGGCATATCCCAGTTGGACACTAGGGATGTTATAGTTGTTCTCTAAGACCCTTCTTGAAATATATAACTACTCCTCTATATTTTCAAGATAATAATCTTATCCTACAAAATATTAGTACTAGCCTAGGAGGGGGTAGGTGTGGGGGAAATCAACCTCCACATCCACCACCATTCAATCCCATTGGTAGAAACCAGATATGGCAGTTTTAATTTTCCTCCAAATTCCATGAAGTTACTCCCTGAGAGTTACATCAAACTATTTCCAAAATATTATGGGGAGAAAACCATATCTAATGAGGAGAACATGGGAACATTTGAATACTTCACTGATAACCGTTTTGTGGAGCATGATGATGTCTTCATGAAACTCTTTGTCCAAACCTTGGAATGGCATGTCATAAAGTGGTTTAGAATCGTTTTCTTCAATTGGTACCTATAAAGAATTATAATCAACCTTTATGAGACAATGGGGAGATAAAAGAGAAATCAATTTAAATTGTTTTTGAATTCAATAGAAGATTCACCAAACTCTACAAAAATATATCTAGAGATATAAAACCTTCATAACCAATAGAAAAGGTTACCTATGTTATACTATTTGATGTTGATTTTTCCATGGTGTTGAGGGAAAGGAGGTCCGCAACCTTGCTTATCATGAAATATGATGCAATAGATATTCAAGGAAACATGATTACATATTTTAAAATGAAACAAAGTATCGATTGAGTAGACAAATACAAGAAGAAAGTCAAAGAATAATTTGGAATCTCTAATCCAAATAGAGACTCCTGAGATGCAAGAATTAAAGAGATGTATAGATTGATTAGGAACCTATCAAATAATATTTATAATAAGATGTATTGTTTTGATTCAAGAAAAGTTAAGATTGATGTCTTAATAAAATAAATAGTGGTCACCTTGGCCCAATTACCTGTTAAAAGAATTATAATGGATCTGGTGGTCATTGATGTGTCTGCTAATTATGGCATGCTACTGTCAAGAACATGAGAAGGAACACTAGGAGGTACCATGAAAATGGATATGACATATGCCATAATACAAGTCTTTGGAGGGGAAAATATAATATTGTACAGGGAAACAAAATTTTCCTATGTGACGAGTGACCAAAATAACCCAATAATTCATCCCATTTATGTTGTTGATGAAGACCTGGGTTGTTGTATCCTATCAATGAATGAAGAGTATAGTGAAGCCCTTACACCTGCAAATTTTCCTTTAGAACCTGCTATAGAGGTTGATTGTGTGTGGAAAATGTATTTCGATGGGGCATATTCAAAATAATGGGTAGGGGTTGGAGTATTTCTCATTTCTCCCACTAAGTAAGAAATCCCTTTGTATTACAAGTTGTAGTTTGAAGCCACTAATAATGTAGCTAAATATGAACCTTTGATACTGGGTTAGGATGCTGCAAAGAAGATACAA